>APFE031652868.1:70389-156225 GCA_000404065.3 Pinus taeda
CTTCCATTAGCACCCTTTGGAGAGTGGAAGGTTAATGTCTAAATGGTGGGAAATATGATTGCAGTATTTGAAGATATGGGTCTCTTTGATGGATTGGAGATGCTCACTTTTAGATAGTTTTAGTCATTGGTTCCAAGAATCATCCTAGAGTAAAGCACTCTTTCCATTTCTAGTTTCCCAAATATATATGTCCTTAAATTAGCTATTTGTTGGTTGAGGATACATTCCATATACTTTACCCTATTGTCTTCCTTATCGTTCCAATGTGTTGAGAGTCAAGAATGTTGGTAGTGTACTTATTTTTCCACATATTTCTCGATAAGGCTTGTCATTTGTTTATCAGTCTCGAGCATGCTATGACTCTTAAAACATGGTCAAGTGTTTTGAGGACCCTAAGCCCCAATCCATCATTTTTCATAGGTAGGCATTTTTTATCCCAAGCCACCACAGGCCATTTAATTTCCTTTTTAGAAACCCCCCGTAGGAAGATTCCTTGAATATTTTTTTATTGCTTTTAATGATTTATTTTGGGGCCACCATTGTTGGGAGTAGATAGGTAGGGATAGAATGCATAAAAAAAATGAGAGTGAGACAACCAATAAGGGTGAGAAGTCTAAATCTTCGTATGGAGAGCTTAGCTTCAAATTTAAGAAGAATATCTTCCCAAGCTCTATGCTTAATAAAAAAAACTATGAGGGGAGCACCAAAATATTTGGATGTAAGAGACATATGGACTTGAATGGGATTAGGGGTGTTAATGAAGAAAATTTGTTATGTAGCTAAGTTGATGGAGGTACCAAAGGCATCCAAAAAGGTCTAGAAAATTCTGTTAAGCGTTGAGGACTCTGTCATATTAGGTGATCCCGACAAAAGAGTATCATCTACATATTTCTAGTGTGAAGAGGAATGATTAGGAGAGCCTGAGGGAAAACCCTAAATATGTATTTGGATAATAATTTTCTTAATACTATCTCCCAAGTCTTCAAGCATGTCCGATAAGATATCCCTATGTAATACCTCGGGAGGGGACAAAGCTGGGGCAAAGAGAACCAATTAGAAAACCACTTCCATTAGCACCCTTTGGAGAGTGGAAGGTTAATGTCTAAATGGTGGGAAATATGATTGCAGTATTTGAATATAAGGGTCTCTTTTATGGATTGGAGATGTTCACGTTTAGATAGTTTTAGTCATTGGTTCCAAGAATCATCCTAGAGTAAACCACTCTTTCCATTTCTAGTTTCCCAAATATATATGTCCCTAAATTAGCTATTAGTTGTTGGAGGATACATTCTATATATTTTACCCTATTTTGTTCCTTATCGTTCCAATGTGTTGAGAGTCAAGAATGTTGGTAGTGTACTTATTTTTCCATATATTTCTCCATAAGGCTTGTCATTTGTTTATCAATCTCGAGCATGTTATGACTCTTAAAACATGGTCAAGTGTTTTGAGGACCCTAAAACCTAATCCACCATTTTTCATAGGTAGGCATATCTTATCCCAAGCCACCACAGGCCATTTAATTTCCTTTTTAGAAACAACCCGTAGGAAGATTCCTTGAATATTTTTTTATTGCTTTTAATGATTTTTTTTGGGGCCACCATTGCTGGGAGTAGATAGGTAGGGATAGAATGCATAAAAAAAATGAGAGTGAGACAACAAATAAGGGTGAGAAGTCTAAAGCTTCGTATGGAGAGCTTAGCTTCAAATTTAAGAAGAATATCTTCCCAAGCTCTATGCTTAATAAAAAAAACTATGAGGGGAGCACCAAAATATTTGGATGTAAGAGACATATGGACTTGAATGGCATTAGGGGTGTTAATGAAGAAAATTTGTTATGTAGCTAAGTTGATGGAGGTACGAAAGGCATCCAAAAAGGTCTATAAAATTCTGTTAAGCGTTGAGGACTCTGTCATATTAGGTGATCCCGACAAAAGAGTATCATCTACATATTTCTAGTGTGAAGAGGAATGATTAGGAGAGCCTGAGGGAAAACCCTAAATATGTATTTGGATAATAATTTTCTTAATACTATCTCCCAAGTCTTCAAGCATGTCCGATAAGATATCCCTATGTAATACCTCGGGAGGGGACAAAGCTGGGGCAAAGAGAACCAATTAGAAAACCACTTCCATTAGCACCCTTTGGAGAGTGGAAGGTTAATGTCTAAATGGTGGGAAATATGATTGCAGTATTTCAATATAAGGGTCTCTTTGATGGATTGGAGATGCTCACTTTTAGATAGTTTTAGTCATTGGTTGCAAGAATCATCCTAGAGCAAAGCACTCTTTCCATTTCTAGTTTCCCAAATATATATGTCCTTAAATTAGCTATTTGTTGTTGGAGTATACATTCCATATATTTTACCCTATTGTGTTCCTTATCTTTCCAATGTGTTGAGAGTCAAGAATGTTGGCAGTGTACTTATTTTTCCACATATTTCTCCATAAGGCTTGTCATTTGTTTATCAATCTCGAGCATGTTATGACTCTTAAAACATGGTCAAGTGTTTTGAGGATCCTAAGCCCTAATCCACCATTTTTCATAGGTAGGCATATCTTATCCCAAGCCACCACAGGCCATTTAATTTCCTTTTTAGAAACCCCCCATAGGAAGATTCCTTGAATATTTTTTTATTGCTTTTAATGATTTATTTTGGGGCCACCATTACTGGGAGTAGATAGGTAGGGATAGAATGCATAAAAAAAATGAGATGGAGACAACCAATAAGGGTGAGAAGTCTAAAGCTTCGTATGGAGAGCTTAGCTTCAAATTTAAGAAGAATATCTTCCCAAGCTCTATGCTTAATAAAAAAAACTATGAGGGGAGCACCAAAATATTTGGATGTAAGAGACATATGGACTTGAATGGCATTAGGGGTGTTAATGAAGAAAATTTGTTATGTAGCTAAGTTGATGGAGGTACGAAAGGCATCCAAAAAGGTCTATAAAATTCTGTTAAGCGTTGAGGACTCTGTCATATTAGGTGATCCCGACAAAAGAGTATCATCTACATATTTCTAGTGTGAAGAGGAATGATTAGGAGAGCCTGAGGGAAAACCCTAAATATGTAGTTGGATAATTATTTTCTTAATACTATCTCCCAAGTCTTCAAGCATGTGCGATAAGATATCCCTATGTAATACCTTGGGAGGGGACAAAGCTGGGGCAAAGAGAACCAATCAGAAAACCACTTCCATTAACACCCTTTGGAGAGTGGAAGGTTAATGTCTAAATGGTGGGAAATATGATTGCAGTATTTGAAGATAAGGGTCTCTTTGATGGATTGGAGATGCTCACTTTTAGATAGTTTTAGTCATTGGTTCCAAGAATCATCCTAGAGTAAAGCACTCTTTCCATTTCTAGTTTCCCAAATATATATGTCCTCAAATTACCTATTTGTTGTTGGAGGATACATTCCATATATTTTACCCTATTTTGTTCCTTATCGTTCCAATGTGTTGAGAGTCAAGAATGTTGGTAGTGTACTTATTTTTCCACATATTTCTCCATAAGGCTTCTCATTTGTTTATCAATCTCGAGCATGTTATGACTCTTAAAACATGGTCAAGTGTTTTGAGGACCCTAAGCCCTAATCCACCATTTTTCATAGGTAGGCATATCTTATCCCAAGCCACCACAGGCCACTTAATTTCCTTTTTAGAAACCCCCTGTAGGAAGATTCCTTGAATATTTTTTTATTGCTTTTAATGATTTATTTTGGGGCCACCATTGTTGGGAGTAGATAGGTAGGGATAGAATGCATAAAAAAAATGAGAGTGAGACAACCAATAAGGGTGAGAAGTCTAAAGCTTCGTATGGAGAGTTTGGCTTCAAATTTAAGAAGAATATCTTCCCAAGCTCTACGCTTAATAAAAAAAACTATGAGGGGAGCACCAAAATATTTGGATGTAAGAGACATATGGACTTGAATGGGATTAGGGGTGTTAATGAAGAAAATTTGTTATGTAGCTAAGTTGATGGAGGTACCAAAGGCATCCAAAAAGGTCTAGAAAATTCTGTTAAGAGTTGAGGACTCTGTCATATTAGGTGATCCCGACAAAAGAGTATCATCTACATATTTCTAGTGTGAAGAGGAATGATTAGGAGAGACTGAGGGAAAACCCTAAATATGTAGTTGGATAATAATTTTCTTAATACTATCTCCCAAGTCTTCAAGCATGTGTGATAAGATATCCCTATGTAATACCTCGGGAGGGGACAAAGCTGGGGCAAAGAGAACCAATCAAAAAACCAATTCCATTAGCACCCTTTGGAGAGTGGAAGGTTAATGTCTAAATGGTGGGACATATGATTCCAGTATTTGAAGATAAGGGTCTGTTTGTTGGATTGGAGATGCTCACTTTTAGATAGTTTTAGTCATTGGTTCCAAGAACCATCCTAGAGTAAAGCACTCTTTCCATTTCTAGTTTCCCAAATATATATGTCCTTAAATTAGCTATTTGTTGTCGGAGGATAAATTCCATATATTTTACCCTATTGTGTTCCTTATCGTTCCAATGTGTTGAGAGTCAAGAATGTTGGTAGTGTACTTATTTTTCCACATATTTCTCCATAAGGCTTGTCATTTGTTTATCAATCTCGAGCATGTTATGAATCTTAAAACATGGTCAAGTGTTTTGAGGACCCTAAGCCCTAATCCACCATTTTTCATAGGTAGGCATATCTTATCCCAAGCCACCATAGGCCATTTAATTTCCTTTTTAGAAACCCCCCGTAGGAAGATTCCTTGAATATTTTTTTATTGCTTTTAATGATTTATTTTGGGGCCACCATTGGTGGGAGTAGATAGGTAGGGATAGAATGCATAAAAAAAATGAGAGTGAGACAACCAATAAGGGTGAGAAATCTAAAGCTTCGTATGGAGAGCTTAGCTTCAAATTTAAGAAGAATATCTTCCCACACTCTATGCTTAATAAAAAAAACTATGAGGGGAGCACCAAAATATTTGGATGTAAGAGACATATGGACTTGAATGGCATTAGGGGTGTTAATGAAGAAAATTTTTTATGTAGCTAAGTTGATGGAGGTACCAAAGGCATCCAAAAAGGTCTAGAAAATTCTGTTAAGGGTTGAGGAAGCTGTCATATTAGGTGATCCCGAAAAAAGAGTATCATCTACATATTTATAGTGTGAAGAGGAATGATTAGGAGAGCCTGAGGGAAAACCCTAAATATGTATCTGGATAATAATTTTCTTAATACTATCTCCCAAGTCTTCAAGCATGTGCGATAAGATATCCCTATGTAATACCTCGGGAGGGGACAAAGTTGGGGCAAAGAGAACCAATAAGAAAACCACTTCCATTAGCACCCTTTATAGAGTGGAAGGTTAATGTCTAAATGGTGGGAAATATGATTGCAGTATTTGAAGATAACGACCTCTTTGATGGATTGGAGATGCTCACTTTTAGATAGTTTTAGTCATTGGTTCAAAGAATCATCCTAGAGTAAAGCACTCTTTCCATTTCTAGTTTCCCAAATATATATGTCCTTAAATTAGCTATTTGTTGTTGGAGGATACATTCCATATATTTTAACCTATTGTGTTCCTTATCGTTCCAATGTGTTGAGAGTCAAGAATGTTGGTAGTGTACTTATTTTTCCACATATTTCTCCATAAGGCTTGTCATTTGTTTATCAATCTCGAGCATGTTATGACTCTTAAAACATGATCAAGTGTTTTGATGACCCTAAGCCCTGATCCACCATTTTTCATAGGTAGGCATATCTTATCTCAAGGCACCACAGGCCATTTAATTTCCTTTTTAGAAACACCCCGTAGGAAGATTCCTTGAATATTTTTTTATTGCTTTTAATGATTTATTTTGGGGCCACCATTGCTGGGAGTAGATAGGTAGGGATAGAATGCATAAAAAAAATGAGAGTGAGACAACCAATAAGGGTGAGAAGTCTAAAGCTTCGTATGGAGAGCTTAGCTTCAAATTTAAGAAGAATATCTTCCCAAGCTCTATGCTTAATAAAAAAAACTATGAGGGGAGCACCAAAATATTTGGATGTAAGAGACATATGGACTTGAATGGCATTAGGGGTGTTAATGAAGAAAATTTGTTA
Source organism: Pinus taeda (assembly GCA_000404065.3). Lineage (NCBI taxonomy): Eukaryota > Viridiplantae > Streptophyta > Pinopsida > Pinales > Pinaceae > Pinus > Pinus taeda. The sequence goes on from APFE031652868.1 coordinate 76,484, forward strand.
TGTATCTAAGTTGATGGAGCTACCAAAGGCATCCAAAAAGGTCTAGGAAATTCTGTTAAGAGTTGAGGACTCTGTCATATTAGGTGATCCCGACAAAAGAGTATCATCTACATATTTCTAGTGTGAAGAGGAATGATTAGCAGAGCCTGAGGGAAAACCATAAATATGTAGTTGGATAATAATTTTCTTAATACTCTCTCCCAAGTCTTGAAGCATGAGAAAAAACATGTCATGTGCTATAGGATATCCCTATGTAATACCTCGGGAGGGGACAAAGTTGGGGCAAAGAGAACCGTTAATTAATATGGATAAAAAGATTTTCATGATAAGAGAAATAACTCAATGAAACCATATTTTGTCAAAGGAAAGAGTAGTTAGGTGATGGAAAATAAATTTTGAACTAATTTTTTCAAAGGATTTAGACATATCAAGTTGAGTGACCATACCTGAATGTTTGGAGGATTTTCATGAGTGGATGTGTTCATAATCCAAAATAATTCTATCCATGATTTGATAACCTTCCACATAACATGTTTTCTCTTGGGATACAAGTGTTGGGAGGAGATGCTTGAGGGAGTTGACGATGAATTTTAAGATTATTTTATAGATGAAATTGCAAAGGGAAATCAGGCAATAATCTGAGGGTGTGTTGGAGCGATAATTGTTGGGTATGATGACTATGAAATTGGAATCAAGGGAAACATTAATAGAGGTTGAATGGTGATATTCTTCCACTAATTTCCAAATTTCATTTCCCAATATTTTCCAACAAACATGATAAAATTCAAAAGTTAGCCCATAAATTCCTACTAATTTTACTTTAGGAATATCCATAAAAACTACTTCTACCTATTCCATAATAGTCTCTTTAAGGAGTAGATTATTTTTATCAAGTGCAACAAGTACCAAAATATTTCTAGTGATTTGTGGTATATCAAGTCTCTTGTTTGAATTTGTCTTTGATAAAATTGATTAAAAATGCTGCATGATTGCTTGCATGATTCATTTTTTCCCTCCACTCTTTGATTGTCAGAGTTTTGTATGTTGAGTGTTTGTTTATTTAGCCCATGATTAATTATACATTTATGAAGGAATTACGGGTTTCTTTCCCCTTCTTTGAGCCATTAAATATGTGATTTTTTCTTATAGAGGATCCCATATTGAACGAGTCTTTCCTTTAACTGAGACTGAAATGAAGATTATTTCTTAGTGAGATGTTCAATACGATATTCTCTTATTATGGAGTGTTAAATACTAGCCATTTCTAGCTTTGAACTTATTTTGTATTTGAAAATACTGTTAAATTTTACGATATTCCATTCTTTGAGTTGTTGTTTTAGGAGTTTTAGTATTTTTTGAAACTAAAACATTATTGTTCTAGGAACATTTTCCAATTATTTCCACCATTTCTCAATATTGGTGAGGAATTCTAGATGTCTTAGCTGAATTCTTCAAATATGAATGGTGTTTTCTTATGGGAACCCATCCAGTCATGAGAGAGATCTGTTGGATAATGCTTTAAGCCATGGTGAGGAAGAATAGATGCTTCAAAGAAGATAACTATGAGGAATAAAGATTCACAAATTAGGAACTTTTTCAATCTTGAGGCAGTTTGGGATGGACTTCCTATCTTGTTAGTTCATGTGAATAGACCATTGTTTGTGTGTAGATCAACAAGTTATATTTTGGTGATGAATTCTTCAAATAGAGGGATCTCTTCTTCAAACTCACAGAAGACCCCTTTTTTATTGTGAATATTTTTTTATTAAGTTAAAGACCACACCTAAAATTCAATTATTTTCTCCCAAAGTGTTAGATGTTCTAAGAAGGTTTTGTATAGAAATAATTTTTCCCACTAGAGAGTTAGGATGATATACATTTGTTATAAAGTCAGCATGAGTTGAGCCCATTGGCTATAGGGATGTTGTCAAATTTTTTTTGGAGCAAGATGGAATCTTTCAAAGAAATAGAGAGTGGATTAGTAATTATGGTGATTCCTCTCGAAGCCCCTTGGGTATCTTGGGCTAAGAGTCACAGTTGTCCATATATATTTCAAATTCTTTCCAAGGGATTTAAAGGAACACTTGGTTTCCTAGATTCTTAGGATATATAGATTTTCTTGACATATTTTATTCTTAAGAGGCCCTTTCTTGGATTTTCCTTTAAGACCCCTAGCATTATGTGTTAAGACTTTAATTGCAAAAATTAAGAACATGGTTGGAGAATGCATTGACTGGTGCAACTATACCCATGTTCCACAAATATTCACATACATTTTGTAGTAATTGACATTTTCCTTTTTGGCCTTATTTATTCCGCTCTCTTAGGACACTTAGTTGGTACTTTAGGAATTTATCTTCACTTGATGGGTGGAAGAAGAACGTATATGGGGATGGTTATTACCTATGCTTTCGACTTAGTGAATAATTAGGTCTCGATTCTTGCGATATTCCCTGTAATAATTTGAACTTTCTATCTTGGTATGGTTTCTGGATATTTACACTTCCATTCTTTAGCTATTGTTTGTAGATCTATATTATATAGCTACATGTCCATGATATCCTCTATTTCTAAAAGAACCTAAATCTCACCATCCATTTCTATATCTTCTTGATTGATTTGGGTCATGAGTGAATTGTTTTCCTTCTCCAATTGCTAAAGTTCCTACTTGAATATTTGTTCAGTTTCGACTATATCCATCCTTCCCCCCTCACCTATGTCCTCTTCCATTAATAGTTGGAGAAATTTATATCTTTTCTTATTGGTGTCCACTACTGAAGTGTTATACCAAACATTCTTCTTGGCTATCTTTTGATAATTGGTGATATGATACTTACAAACACCACTTGTTCCATAGATGGATTGGCGTTTTTCACTTGTTGGGTTTAATTGCCATGACAATCTCTAAACAAGTGACCATACTCATGCAACCTACAACACGTAAACATTTTTTTTATAATCTCTTTGTTCCTCCCCAATTATTTCCTTGTTTCTTAGTTCAAATCGATTGGGAGGTCCTTGGATATATAAAAATATGAATAGAGGAAATAATAAGATCTGTACTACCCTTGCTTGGTTGTATCTGATAGCATGAAAAAATGTCCAATAATAGTTTTGATACTCTTTAGAATTTAAGGGTCTTAGAATTCATATGGAAGGTAATAAAGAGGATTCTAGAGAATATTCAATCATTCCACCTAGGGTTTCATAAATAACCCAATTGAGTTCATGAATTATAAGCCACCTTGGAAGATTTTATCATTATCCTCAATGTTGTTGAACATTGCTGTGAAGAAATCCTTGGATTGTAGCTTGAGTTCAAGATCCCCTTTTAGGGTCAAATTCTTTCTTACCCATTTTAGAAAAATTCTCTTGGAAGGTCGTAGGCCATCAAATTTGTAGATGATTGCATGTCCTCTCATGTGTTCAACTTTCAATCGAATTTTTTCCACTGTTATTTTCAAAAAAGGAATTTTGGATGTTTATGGAAGATAAGATCCATCGCCTTTTCTATTTTTCACAAGTGTTGTTGTGACTATTTTGGATCTGTAAGGATTTCTAATTATGGCATTGTTAACTCCCTAATATGAATGGTTTTGGGGTTTGACAATATTTTTATATTTATATTGGGAGGTTGAGTTCATACAACCTATTATAACATTTCTAAAGCCTGAGGGGCCATGTCCCCACTCACCAAGTGCGGCATGAAATAAATCAAGCGAAAGAAGTTGTAGAATCCCAAAGTATAGTGCACTGCATCTACTACATTTCTCTTTCAAATTATTATCATTATAATAATAATTCTTAGTATATCCATCAACTATTATATTATAACTATTATAATAATATATTTAATTTGCATATTATAATTATGTAATAATACTATATATTTTAATTATTATAGTTGATCATCCATACAAGATATATAGTATATATTTATATATTATATATTACAGACTTAGTTATATTTATTATTTTATATATAATATTAGTTTACATATATAATATTATTAATTGAGAGAGAGAGAGAGAGAGAGAACCCCGTATCTGGGTGCTCGTGGGAGGACCAACACACCCTCCTAGCTCAAACAATGGCACTCAACACATGGCTCGAGTCACTCAATAAATGGAATTCATGAGGAATAAATCTATGTGTACTCATTCTTTGGCCATGTACTCTACTCTCTAGTCTATCAACTCTAGCATTAAAATCCCAAAAGAAATGGCCTCCTGATAGTTTTCCCCCATGATGTTTCTTCTGAAGGACCTGTCTACTCCCTTAGACCACTTCTCTATGTTGTTTGAATTTTGGCATCTAACCATGAGCAGTGATAAAGTCAGGGGACAATGCCCAGGAAAAGGCACAGATCGTGGACATTATGCCAACAACTTTGACGAGGCCTCCGTTGATGCTATTTTCATCTATGGTATTCATGATCATGTAAGAAGAAAGATTATTTCTATGGAGGATCAAGAGAGTTGCAGAGGTCATCCAATGGACTAAACAATCACAACCTCTTCCCTCACTAGCTCAACGAGAGGGAGTAGGAAATATCAAAGGCCATCTACTAGATTGTATAACACTCTTCCCACTAATGCCACGCCTCCTCCTCCCTCAAGCTCCTAGCTAGAGAACTTAAAATGTAGTATCACTTGAACATCCCTTCCTCCTCCTCCCCAACTCTATCCCTATTGCACTCCCCTCATGTTGACTCTTCCTTTCCACCTCTCAAAAAAACTCCAACAACCCATCCTACCCTCGGTTTCCCTTTCAATCTCCATAAAAATAATTTAATAGATCCTTCAGGAGGAGGGAACTATTCAAATGTGTTGCACAAAGTTTGGTTTGTAACGCTAGTATTTTGTCATTAGGATCAATAGGAGAAGCCTAGCTCAATGAAAAATTGTGTTTTTTCTTATTGATTTTAATTCTAATCTTCCAGCATCTAAGATATAGTAGATATTGTTTCCTTGAGCTTGTTTAAAATATCTTACCATAAAAATAACAGATAGTTTGGGTGTCTTTGAAAATTGATTGATCGCATTCCTTTTGAGTTTACCAAATGATGAAACTAGTGATTGATATCCAAATTCTATTGACAATAGGACTTAGGAAGGGGTACTCTCAAATTTTCAAACATGGAGATGACAATATCATGAATATTTTTAACTTTCATGAAGATCGCGGAAAGAAAATCCCAAATATTTTAAGAGAAATCACATTTTCTAGAAAGATGGGTGATATGATAAAAATTAGAAAAACAAAGTTGAAATATAGAGGGTCCTTAAAACTCTTGGTGTTGATTTTTTTTGACAAGTTAGAAGCCATAGGGAGAGGGTAACCTTGGGTAAATTACTTTGTTTCCAAATCTTACTCCGTTTTCCATGGTTTTCCTCTTTTCAATTACAAGTAATTATTGCATAAGCCTCATGAATTGTAAAAATTCCAAAAGGCTTTCTCCAACTGAGAGTGTCCTCTTCTTCATGAATTATGAATTTTGTTATTGCAAGTTATTGAGAGAAGAGATCACATTAATTTTGGTGAAAAAAATAGGAAAATTAGAACAACACTTTCTTTAATACCCTTGGTAAGGTGGAAGGTTTAGGTCTCAATGGCTACCAACAAGAGTATGGCCTTTCGAGATAAGGGAATATTGGATGGATTAGAGATGTGCATTGTTAAATAATTTTGTCCATTTGATTCCAAGAATGCTCCAAGAATAAAATTCTCTTTCTATTTCTAGTTTCACAAAAACTATGATCTTAAAAAAAAAAAATTGTTTCTTTAGGATGCATTCCATATATTAGAACCTATTATGTTCCATGTTTCCAAAATGATTGAGATTCTGGAATGTTCGTAGTGTACATTTTTGTTCACGTCTTGCTCCATAACGGTTGCACTATTTTTATCCATCTCCCCCATATTTTTTCACTTAAAGCTTGGTTGAGAGTTTGGACGTGCCTATGCCCTAATAAACCATTTTTCATAGGTAGGCATGTCTTATCCCAACACACCAGAGTGCATTTTCTTTCATTTTTAGCACCCCCCATAGTAAGGTTCATTGAATTTTTGTAATTTTGTTATAGATTTACTTTGGGGCCACCATTGCTAAGAGTAGATAGGTAGTGATGGACTACAATACTAATTTAAGGACATTTATATCACCATTAATTTTGAGATATTTTAATGTTATACTGGAAAGCTAAGCTTCAAATTTATGAAGAAGATATTCACAATTTTTTTTGTGAGAGAATTAACTGTGAGTGGAGCACCCAAAAATTTGGATGGAGAAGAGATCCTTTGAATTCTATGTAAGAAATAAATACGGACTTCGATGGAACAAGAGTTGTTAAAGAAGAAAAATGTGATGTAGATAAGTTGATGGGGGGTATCATAGGCTTCAGGAAAGGTCTCGAGAATTCTCTTGAGATTTGAGGCATCTTGCATGCTATGAACTCCCAAGAAAAGGGTGCCATATAGAAAATACTAGTGTGAAGTGGAATGATTAGGATAACACAAGGGAAGACTCTGAATATGTTCTTGGAAAATAGCATTCTTTATAATGCATCCAAAGCCTTCAAGCATGAGAAAATCATGTCATGCGAGATAGGGTCACCCTGTCTGATACCTCGATATGAGAAAAAGGTGGGGGAAAGAGAACCATTAATAAGAATAGTGAAAAATGTTGTGATAAGGTTTGTAACCCAATGAATCCATATTTGATTACACATGAAAGTAGCTAGGACATGGAGAATAAATTTCTAACTAAGCTTGTTAAAGGATTTTAGAAATATCAGGTTTAGTTAGAAAAATTGAATGTTTAGAGGATTGGAGTGATCATATGTGTTCATGAGCTATAATAATGTTGTCCAATATCTGGAAAAATTACACATAAGTTGTATTTTGGTGGGAGATGAGGGTTCGAGGAGAGGCTTGAGTCGGTTGGTGATGAATTTGAGATGAATTTATATATGAAATTGCAAAGGGGGATGGGGAAATAATGGAAGGGTGAGTTGGAGCAAGAACTCTTAGGGACGGGGGCTACAAAATAAACATGAAAGGAAATAATAATATAGGTTGAATGACGAGATTATTCCACTACTTCCCAAATCTTATTCCCCAGTATTTTCCAGCAAATGTGATAAAATTTGTAAGTGAAGACTTCAAGTCCCAACAATTTTATTTTCAAAATATCCATAAAAACCACTTCCACCTCTTCCAAATTAGTATTTTTAAGGAGAAAAGTGATTTTATGAGGTGTAACAAGTATTAAAATATTTATAGTGAATTTTTGTATAGTAGGTCTCTTGTATGAAATTTTCTTTGATATAATGGATTGAAAATGCTCCATGATTGCTGGCATGATCTCATTTTTTCCCTCCACTCTTTGATTGTTGAAGTTTTCTATGCTAAGAATCTTATTGTTAAGCATGTATTTAACCATATATTTATGAAGGAATATATAGTTTATTTCCCTTCATTGAGTCATTTAATGTGTGTTTTTTTCTTCAATAAGATCTCTTGAATATATTTCCTTTAACTAAGACTAAATAGAAGATCCTTTTTTAATGAGGTTTTTACTATGGCCTTATGTTATTATAGTTTGATGAATAGTAGCCATTTCTAGCTCTATCCTTATTTCTTATTTAAATATATGGCAAAAATTTTTTATTTGAGTTCTTGTTTGAGTTATAGTCTTTGCATAAACAAAACATGATAGTTCTAGGAATGTTATCTGATTCTTTCCACCATTTTTCAATATTTGTGATGAATTCCAAATTCCTTAAGCAAAATGATTCAAATACGAATGGCTTTTTCTTAGGTGAACCCATCGAGTCAAGAGAGAGATCTATTGGCCAATATTTTAAACCATGGAAAGGAAAAATAGGTGCTCCAAAGAAGATACTTGAGAGGAATAAAGATTCAATAATGAGGAACCTTTCAACTCTCAGGGGAATTTGGGATGGGCTCCTTCTCTTGTTATTTCATGTAAACATACCATTTTTTGCGCTTAGATCCATAAGATTTTCTTTCGTGATGAATTCTTTAAACAGAGGGTTGTCTTCTTTAAGCTAGCACAAACCCCATTTTTATCACGAAGATTTTTTATTAAGTTAAGATCCGCACCTAAAATCCAATGATTTCCCCCACAACGTTAAACATTATATGAAGGATTTATATGTAAACAAAAATTCCCACTCGGGAGTTAGGCCCATATGCATTTGTTATAAAGTCAGGTTGAGATGATCCTAATGATTGCATGGAGGCTATCTAATGTCTGTAAAGGGACAAGGAATATTTCAAAGAAATAAAGAGAGGATTTTAAATTATGTTGGTTCCTCATGAAGAACCTTGGGCATCGTAGGATATTTATTCATTTTTTTCAAATATATTTCAAAGTCCTTCCAAGGGATTTAGAGGAACAATTAGTTTCCTGGATTAGTAGGATACATGATCTTTCTTCACATATTTTATTCTTTAGGAGCCTTTTTTTGGATTGTCCATTAAAACCCTTATGATTCCATTTTATGACCTTCATTGCAAAAATTGAGAAGATCGATGGAAAATACATGCATTGGCACAAATCTACTAATATTTACTAAATAAGCTCATGGATCTTGTATTAATTTACTATTTCCCTTTTGTCATTGTTTTTTTTTCTTTACTGGGACACTTAACTAGTCCCTTGGGTCATTTATCTTTACTCCATGGTAGATAAGAACATGTATGGGGAGGATTATTACATATATTTCATCTTGGTGAAGAATTAAGTCCTAATACTTTAGTTATTCCCTTCTAATAATTTGAACATTATCTTTTGATATGGCTATTGGATCTTTACATTTCCATTCTTCAACTAATTTCTACAGATTTATAGCATGAAGCTTTTTGTCCTCAATATCCTCTGCATTTGAAAGACTTTGGATGTCACCTTCCATTTCTACAATTTCCTGATTAAGATGGGATGTGAGTGTTCCCTTTCCCACCTCCGATTGCGAAAGCTCCTTCTTCTATAATTGTTAAGTTTCTATGATATTTATCCTTTTTCCTCTTGAGTTATGTCCTCTTCCATTAGCTTCTACAGTATTGTATATATTTTCTTATTGGTGCTTACTACTAAAGTGTTGTTGCTAGCATTCTTCTCAGCTAACATTTGATGCTTGGTTATTTTTGCAAATCCCACTTTATCCATAGACAAATTGGTTTGTTCCACATGGTTTTTTTAACTGATAGGACAATGTCTAAATAGGTGATCGTACTCATGGCACCTACAACATCTAAACAAAATTTGTTCATAATTTATCAATTTGTCCCAAATTATCTCCTCATTGCACTATTGAATACTTGTTGGGAGGGTCTTAGATATATCTAAACGTACACATAGGTGTGCATAAGAGGTGTATCAACCCTTCTTGGCTGTGTGTTATAGCTTGACTATTTATAAATATATATAATATGATTGCAATAGATTAATTGTTTTTAATTTAATTTTTAATTTTTATGTTCTTAACTTTAGACATTAGTTAATTAGTAAAAACTCAATAAAAATTGAAGGTTTATTTTTTTATAGTTAGCAATATATATTTATAGAATTAGAAAATTAAAAAGATTTAAAAGTTCAATAAAAGCTCTCGTTTTACTTTATAAAATTTCTAATTTACATTTATACAACTTAAAATTAAAAAACTTCAAAAAACTCAACAAACTTAATTAAAACTAGAGTCTTACTTAAATTGTGCAAGGATACTTCAAATCTATCCACAAAAAAATAAATTTTATATTTTAATAATATGAAACAATATAATAAATATAAAACTTATATAAAATTAATAAAAATAAATAAATTATAAATCTAGAAACTATAGTAAGACCTTTTTAATTAATTCATATAATTACAGTTAAAATAAAAACCCTATTTTAGTGTATGTTTACAGTCTCCAAAATCAATTTGCATGTTAAACTTGGAAAACTACATTAAAATAACACATAATCTAAGGATGCCACTTTTTTCCCTAGATGATATTGGAAATTCCAACATGGTTTTGACATGATTTGGTGTAAATCCTCTAAAATGCTGGTAATAGCAGTAAATGTTCAGAATTTTGGATGTTCATGTTTTTCTTGAAAATTTTGATGTAGCTTTATCAAATCTATGATCATTTTTATAACGAATAGGAAAAACCTTAAAAGGCTAATATATATAATATATATATATATAAATATAATAATATATATATATATAATATATATATAATATATATAGATATATATATCTATATATATATAACCTAGTTGGTGCCACAAATAAATTGCAGAAGACCAATAATCTAAATTGATAGGAGAATAATAACCAACTAACTGTGTGGATGAGGATGGGAAACTAGGTGTTTTACCCTAGCGAGGGTTTCGGTTAATCATTGATTACTGCAAACAACAAAAACATTGTTGACTCTTCATTGGCTCGCATCGATGCCTCTGCTCCCCTACAAGAACCCATTATCTATGCCAGTTATAGTTCCGTTACATCTGCAACATGGAGGGTATGGATTTCAAGGCCATTGATTATTCTTCGGACCCATTTCCCAACCAACTTATCTTTAGTCGCCCTAACCCTAAATGGTGTCATTCCACTCATCGCTCACCTATCGACCTGTCTGCATCTCACTCTTCTCTGGTGGTAACCCTCCCTAGACAATTAGCTTCCTATCTGCACTTTGGGACTCTTTGCATAGATTCCTTAACTCTTGATTGTCCCCTGCTCTGGCCTGGGACACTGCATCTACTTTCTGCTATTTTTCCCCCATATCCTTCCTTTGACCTGGCACCTTAGGGGGAGTCTTTCTCAACAGGAAATTCCATCCCCTCACTCGAATCTAAACCACACTTAAGTGACTGAGCATCCGGTAGTGGGTTCAGACATTCGTCTCAGTGCTAGATCAGTGGTAGCATTGTCTATTCCCCCATCTAGTTGCTTCAGAACCCTTGTCATCAAGATGAAATATGTGGCACAACAGTTGCAACAGGATGGTCAAAGTCCTACCGATCCACTGCAGGACCATCCCATTGCCCCCCGGACTAGGAAAAAAAAGATTAAGTGCATCAAGGCATCACCTAGGGATTTCACCATAAATTTCAATGAGGGTTTGTCCATGGGGGAAGTTGCAAACTCGGTCAGAAAAGTTTCGGTTGGTAGGATTCATGGCTGGGCATATTCTGTGGAACGTTTTAGCCCCTAGGTAAAAGAAATCTGGGGGAACATTTTCAAGGAGTTGTCAGATGTGCGGATTTTGCCCTGGGGTTGGTTCGCTCTCCACTTTGCTCAGGAAGAATATATGAATATGGCTCTGGCTGGGTATTGGCATATTGAAATGGCCCTAGTTTTGCCAAAACGATGGAGCCCATTATCTAATCACGAAAGGGTGTAGATTGGGCTAGACCACTCTAGGTTCACTTGCCAGTGCTCCCTCTACAATACTGGTTGGAGGATGTTTTCATTGGTATTGGGAATACCCTTGGCAATTATTTAGACTATGATAAAAGATACATAGAGTCGAAGAATAGAACATTGGCCTACATATTGGTTGATTTGGTTATATACGAAGGTATGGAGAAGAAAATCACTCTACAGTGGCAGGATTTCATGAGGATACAAATACTAGACTATGAAGGAGTACCATTCTGGTGTCGTCAGTGTCATAAAGTGGGTCACCTGTATGAGAAATTCCCATTGATTCAAAAGAGTCTTGAACCTCCAGGGGCTTCTAAAGTTCTAAAGGGTTAGCCGTGCTCGTATCCGATACAGACACCAATGACAACCACACAAAAATATGGCATGGATTGCACTACTCAGACATCTGGCTATGCTCATAGGCCTCCCTCCCCACTAATGACTCGATCTCGGGCTATTGTAGAGGCTACACACACCTTGGGTATTTCTCTTTCCTCCCTTCCTGTTAATTCATTTATGAACATATGCTCTACATAGCATCCATTTGCCTTTCCTTCAAAAACGTCTATTTTGCATCCTTCCATTCATTGCTCCATTTCCTCCCACCAACCTATTTTCTCCACCACTGCTCCATCATTTCCCCTTGCATCCTTCACCCCCCATCACCTACTTTTGATTGGCTAAATCTGCCTCGTCCTTACAACCTTCGCTCTTGCACCCACTCTGCTGACTCATCATCCTCTCACACAGGTTTGGGTCTCACACACACTCGACCCCCCATCAAACCCCCCCGTAAGCACAAATCCTTCCTCTCCAAAGCTATTCTACGTGTTAGGGCTGAAGTTGTAACTCGTAGACAATCCTCCTTGGATCGGGTTCTTAGAGCTATCAGCACCCTACCCCAAGTTCCCCCATGAGGTGGCTATCTTTCAAATGTAGGGGTATGGCTAGCTCCCCCAAAAAGTTAGCCCTTCATAAACTGTTTGATATTGAATATGTAGACATTATCATGCTCCAAGAAACTCTAGGAGAACCAGAGCATATCACTCGCATTCTGGGATCTTTGAAGCCAGGATGGAAATTTCACTTCCTTGATGCCTTTGGTCGATTTGGAGGCTTTGCTATAGCATACAATCCGCACAATACTAAGCTTAGGGCTTCCTAGGGAGGAACAGGCTTGATCGGCATTGACATTTTTTTGGTAGAACTTGGAATGGACCTTAGGGTCATCAATGTGTATGGACCCTGTTGAGGGCGAGAGGCTTTCTGGAATCGGTTTTTATTTTATCCATTACCTCATCGAACATTCCCATCATTGCTGGAGATGTCAATTTCTCCATTGGGTATGGGGAGTCCTGTGGATCCCAGGCTCAGTTGGATCCATTAATAGAAGCTATGGAGGCATTACCTGATCAACATTATTTGATAGATGTTCCCATTATTAAACATCTTCTTACTTGGAGAAATAGAAGGGTTGTGGAGGCTGCCCTTGCAAGAAGACTAGATAGATTTCTGATCAAAGTCCCTTTGCTCTAGAGACAATCTAGATATAGACAATGGGTGGGCTCAGGTGGCATATCTGATCACTCTCCTATTCTCTTGGAGATATTGGGCTCTCATAACAAACCCAGGCAACCCTTCAAATTCAATCGTGTCTGGTTACAAGATCTGGGATAGATCAAGTTAATCACTAATTACTGGAAAGAAAATCCTCCCTTTGGATATCAAACTCTGGTTGAGGGTTTCTATCATAACCTCTCCCATCTCTAACAACTTTCTATAAAATGGTCAAAGGACAAAGGACTAAGAGACGATCTTACCCTTGCCCAAATTAGATCATCTCTCGTTGATCTCTTTGATGATCAGAACAAGGGTTTCACATCGGCAGGTGCAAAAGCTCATCTCATTGAGCTGGAAGATTAGCACTCCAAAATTTTGAAGGAGAGGGAGGAAACCTAGCAACTTAAGAGTCTGGTAATTCAGCTACAAGTGGGGGATGACAATAAAAAGTTTTTTCAAAACTATGCCAAGGAGAGGAAGGCATCCAACACAATCTAGAATCTGCCTATGCCTGATGGAGGCATGGCTGACACTTTCAGTAAGCTGTCTCAATTGGGGTATTCTCACTTTCAGAATCTCTACAAGGCTCCTCCAAGGGTTAATCTTGTGGAAATTATCTGCATTGCTGGTCACTTCCCTAGATTTGTGGATGAAGACTTGATGGATGATCTTACCTCTCTTGGCTCACTTGCTGAACTGGAGGGGACTCTGAAATGGTTCAAAAAAGATAAAATCTCAAGTTCGTAAGGTTGGTCGAATGAACTCTACCTAGCCTTCTATGAGCTCTTGGGATAGGATCTGCTCAATGTAGTGGAAGAATGTAGGATCTCTGGGCAAATGTACAAGGCCATAAATTCCACCTTTATCACCCTAATTCGAAAGTCAGACTGCCCCTCATCTTTCCATGATTTTTGGACTATTTCGCTATGTAACTGTCTTTATAAAATCATAGCACAGATCATTGCCAACAGAATCTGTCCCATCCTCTCCCACCATATCTCTCCTGAGTGATTTCCTTTCCTCTAGAACCGTCAAATTCATGAGGCTATTGGTATGGTTGAGGAAGCTCTCATTCTATCAAAATCAAAAAATTGAAGGGCATCATTCTTAAGATAGATTTGGCAAAGGCTTTTGATAGAGTCAGCTAGCTATATATCAAAATGATTATTATTCATATGGGATTCCTTCTTTCCTTCATGACCTAGATCATATGTTGTATCACCTCTATAACTTTTAGCATCCTGATAAATGGATCAGCCACACATTTTTTCCATGTGGAAAGTGGACTTAGACAAGGATGCCCTCTTTCCCCTCTTCTCTTCCTTATTTTCATGGAAGGACTTAGCAGGCTTATAGCTTCAGCCAAAAGGGATGGAAGGTTACATGGAATGAAAATGAGTGACCTTTGCTTCCTCACTCACCTCTTGTTTGTAGATGATGTTCTTATATTCCTTGATGACAACATCCAAGATTCAGCCACTTTTTCTGACATTATATTCCTGTTCTCTCGGGCAATTTGTATGGAGGCCAATGATGAAAAGTCTACGATCTCTCCCTCCCACACATCACGTCATGAACTCAGATTTTTCCATCAGCATTTCCCCTATAACTTGCTTCCCCTGGAGCAGGGTCTTAAATATCTGGGTTTCTAGATTAAACCCTACTGTCACAAGATTGTTGATTGGCTCTAGTTGGTGATCAAGATAGAAAAGAGATTAACTAACTGAAATCACCAATTCCTTTCTAGATCTAGGTGCCTTGTTCTAATCAAATCAATGTTGGAAGCAACCACTGTATACTCGATGGAACTGGCATGGATCCCCTGTGGAATACTTTCCTACATACAAAAATTCTTTTGCAGATAACTATGGAATGGAAAACAAGATAAGAACATCTTTTTCTATGTTAGTTGGAAGCAAATTGCACTCTCAAAAAAATGGGGTGGTTGGGGGCTTAAAGATCTTGATGTATTTTCTCGAGCTTTAGCTGCAAAAATGGGATGGACCCTTCTAACGTCCCATAACCTCTAGACCACGGTCACATACCATAAGTATGCCTGGTCCCTTCAGCTTACAGACTAGGTCTATCTACCTAGCTGGTTGAGAACTAGTATATCTACTATATAGAAGGCAATCTTTCAAACCGTGCCTATCATCCTAGAAAACTTGGCATGGAGGATTAATGATGGTCAACAGGTGCGCATTGGTTTGGACCCATCAATGGGAGGAGGCAACAGACATCAGCTTCCAAGAGAGCTCATTCAATACTTGAACGAGAGGGATATCAGAGTGATCGTGTAGATAGTAGATGAATATTATAGCACTATCTTTGAGCAAGGATGGAGATCTGCCTGATCCCTCAACATCCCTCTACAATGCCAACATGTTTGGTATAATTATATAATTGCTCTGTCAGAATCACATGTGCACATAAAATATGGACTAGATGAGCTCATATGGACCTCAACTAAGCATGGTTCCTACACCCCAAAGTCGGCTACCTTGTTTTGATTAAGAATAGGCAACCATAGATTATCCAGGATTGGTGAAGCATTATTTGGAAGCTAAAAGCACCTCCTTGGACTTGACTATTCATATGGTGTGCAGTCAGCAACAAAGTGCCCACAGGAGACCACCTTACTCACCATTCCTTCCATGGACTGCACTGATGTGTTATGTGTAAATAATACTCTGAAACAATTGACCATCTATTTCTAAAATGCTCGATCTCGACACAACTATGGCAGATGAGCACATCCTCATTGTTCATTGTCATTTATATTATGTTGGACTATTTGGCTCACCCGCAATAGCATCATCTTAAAGAACGACACTGTCTGGTGACCTATCATCTCTGCAAAACTTGTGTCTGCATTCAATGAAATCCCGGAGACTTCACATGCTCCTCCTCATTGCATTCACAATCCACGGCCTATCAATAAATCTTTTTCTAACAATGCAGCCCAAGGCCATGGCTATAGAGGCGGTTTCACTCTTCAATTGACTAAGAAACATTCATACAAAGTCCATCTTGGACTTGGGGAAGGAACTAGCAATTTTTCTGAGCTTATTAGTCTTTGACACCTTCTACATTTCTCATTAGCTCATGATTGCATTAATCTACAAATTTTTGAGGATTCCAAAATAACTATCAATTGGTTCAAAAACTATAATCTCTGTCATGCACACTCACTTAGGAACATATTGGATGAGGTGGTCTCTTTCAAATCTCATTTTAATTCCATTTCATGTCAACATATTTTTAGGGAATATAACAAAAGCGCCGACAGGCTTTCCAAGGCGTTCACAATATTACCCCGAGGTCAGTGGATGATCCTGGAGCAGGACGGTGTACACCAGTTTCAATGCTACCTCAGACCATATATTGATCAAGAATATCATAGGGCGGCGAGGCCTTAAATTTTTTGTGATATGATCAGATACAGTTATTATATATGTTGTATTTAATTTTCTTATGTTTTAATGACACTGTCTAAATTATCTACTAGTTGGACACCCTACGTGGTGGAGTCATTTTTTTGTTTAAGTATTTTGAATGGTTGTTGCCATAACTTATAACTTGCTATGATATATTGTACTCGCCTGAGGCCAATAGCTATGCATATGCCTTGGGCATCTACTATATGTAATTTTTCAAAATTAATGAAAGGTTACGATTTTTACTTTGGAAAAAAATATACAAAACCTAGTTAAAATATAGATTTTTAATTAACATATAATATAATTATTATGATGTCTTATAAATAGACATTATTATTGTAGCTAATTATGCTAATTATATTAAATATGATTGTAATAAAGGGAACTTTTGCTTTAAAAACTAGTTAATAAGTAAGAAAACAAAATTTTTGATTTTTACTTATAAAATTACTAATCTATATTTAGAAAATTATAAAATTTGAGAAGTTAGAAATATCAACAAAAACTCAAACAAAAATGAATTCTTACCTGCAATTGTACATTAATATTCCAAATCTTGTATATAAATAAAATAGGATAATTCAAAATATAAATAAATATACTTTAATAATATATATTTTCCATCTCTAATTGCTAAAGTTCCTACTTGGAAGTTTGTTCAGTTTTGTCTTCATCCCTTCTCCCCTCAACTATGTCCTCTTCCATTAGTTGTTGGAGAAATGTATATCTTTTCTTCTTGGTGTCCACCCTTTCTCCCCTCAGTTATGTCCTTTTCCATTAGTTGTTGGAGAAATGCATATCTTTTCTTATTGGTGTCCACTACTAAAGTGTTATACCCAGTATTCGTCTTGGCTATCTTTTGATAATTGGTGATACTTACAAAGCCCTCTTGATCAACAGATCAATTGGCGGGTTTAACTTGTTGGGTTTAATTGGTAGGACAATCTCTAAACAAATGACCATACTCATGGCACTTGTGACATCTAAATGATTTTTTTTCATAATCTCTTTCTTGCTCCCAAATTATGTCCTTGTTGCTTAGCTAAAATTGGTTGGGAGAGATTGGAATATATCGAGACATACAAAGAGGAAAGAATGATAGGTGTACCACCCTTGCTTGGATGTATCTCATAGCATGAAAAAATGTCCAATAATATTGTTGATACTCTTGAGAATTTAAGGGTCCTAGAATTCCTATGGAAGGGAATAAAGAGGAGTCTAGAGAAGATTCAATCATTCAACCTAGGGTTTCATAAATAACCCAATCGAGTTCATGAATTATCAACCACCTTGGAAGATTTTATCCTTATCCTCGATGTTGTTGAAAATTGCTATGAGGAAACCCTTGGATTGTGGCTTAAGATCTAGATCCCCTTTTAGGGTTGAGTTCTTCCTTATCCATTTTAGAGAAATTCTCTTGGAAGACCATAAGCCAACAAATTTGTTGATGATTGCATGTCCTCTCGTGTGTTCAACTTTCTCTCTCATTTTTTCCACTGTTATTTCCGACAAAAGAATTTTGGATGCTTGTGGAAGATAGGATCCATCAGCTTTTTATTTTTCAGAAGCATTCTCGTGGCTATTTTGGCTCTCTAAGGATTTCTAATTGTGGCATTGTTAACTCTCTAATATGAAGGGGTTTTTGGATTGACAAGATTGTTAGATTTATGTGGGGCGCTTGAGTTCATCCCACATATTATAACATTTCTAAAGGAGGGGCCATGTCCCCACTCACCAAATGCAAGATGAAATAAATCAAGCAAAAGAAGTTGTAGAATCCCTGAGTATAGTACAATGCATCCGCTGCATTTCTCTTTCAAATTATTATCACTATAATAATTATTAGTATATCCATAAAGTATTATATTATAACTATTATAATATATGTATATGCTATAATTATAATTATGTAATAATTATTATATATTTTTATTATTTAATGTCACCAACACACAACACACACACCACACACACACACACATAGGTATATAGCTACAACTAAGAATATTGTATTATTCTATATAATATATTAGTATTAATATATAGTATTATTATTTGAGACAGAGACAAAGACAGAGAGAGAGAGAGAGAGCCCCAGATCTCGGTGCTCGTGGGAGGCTTGAGACACCCTCCTAGCTCAAACGATGACACTCAACACATGGCTCGGGTGACTCAACAAATGGAATTCATAAGGAATAAATCTTTGTGTACTCATTCTCTGTCCACGTACCTTGCTCCCCAGTATTTCAAATCTGGCATTAAAATCACAAAATAAATGGCCTCTCGATAGTTCCCCCTGATGTTTCTTCTCAAGTCCCCCTCTACTCCCTGAGACCACAACTTTATATTTTCTGAACTCTAACATCTAACCATGTGTTGAAATATGGCAACAAGAGTATTCCAATTTAATGTCCTTGAATTAAATTGTGAATTAAAATCGAATTTAGTCTTAACAGCTACTTGGAAATAATTAATTAATTTATTTTAAATTAATTAGTTGGAGAAACTAAAGTTAGAAGTCTTTCTGAAGTCATGCAAGAGTTATCCCTTAAATTAAAGAGATAAGATTGAGTTATATTTGAGTTGTAATTAGTTAACTTGGTTTACTGAGTTAATTCCAGTTAAATTAGTTCCAAACTGTTTGAGGAACTAATAGAGAATTAACAGTTAGTTGATGCATGCATGCACTCAACTAGTGCTACTCCAGTTAACTGAAGATTCCCTCATCAGAAACTAATGCATGTCTATCCCAAGAAAGACCCAATTGAGATTAAAGTCAAGGACAATGTACTATCAACTACATGTGTTTTCTCATGGAGAAAACTCATGCATGCAGTCAAGGATTTAATCCTTGAGGATTGTCCAGTTTTGGGGGGGATCATCGACATGGAACAGCGCAAGGAAATAGGAGCTTGGAGGGTAGAGAGGAAGGTTGGAGAGAAGCCAATATTTCCTGTGAGCATCTAGGAGGATTGTACTGAGAGATGGCTAGCTGTGAGAGCTAAGGCTTTGTATAATTCCTATGTATTTCCACCATGTACGATAATACAGTAGTGTGGGGTTTTTAGCTGAGGCTTTCCTTAAGGTATTTTCATGTCTATTGTGCCATTGATTCTTCTCCTTCTGGTTATATTGTTTAACTCGATCTTTAAGCTTCTGCAAATTGATAGTAGAAGTAGGTTATAGTATTCTGCTTTGATTTATATTGCATTATCATGTTAACCTTCCATTAGATTTTCTACACCATGAGTAGTGACAGAGTCAGTAGATGATGCCTAGGCAAAGGCAGGGGTTGTGGATGTCATGCAAACACCTTTGGTGAGGACTCCATTGCTGCTCTTCTCATCTATGGTATTCACAATAACATAATAAGAAACGTGATCATTATGGAGAAGCAAGAGACTCGCAGAGGTCATCCAATGCACTGGGCCCTCCACAACCTCCTAGATCACTAGCTCTAGGAGAGGGAACATGAAAAATAGAATGCCATCTACAAGATTGTAGAAATCTCTTCCTACCAATGCCATGCCTTCTCCTCCCTTAAGCGCCTGGCTGGAGTCCTTAAAATTGACTATCAACCAAACATCCCTTCCCCCTCCTTCCCCACTCTATCCCTATTGCACTCACCTCTTATTGGCTCTTCCTCTCCACCTCTCAACAAGGCTCTGACAACCCCTCTTCCCTTTGCACACTTCACCTCCCCTCCGACGGTCGACAGTCACTCCCCTTCTTCCCCTAGTCCCAGACCCTATGGATGTTAAATTCTGGAAGAAGTTCTAATGATCTTCAGTAATGTGCAGGCTTACAGAAGTTCCCAAGTTCTTGGTGGCTCTAGCACATCTTCAATGTAGCCCCAGTGTGGCATGCGCTAACATCTCGGGCACCATGGCACTTAGCGGGTTGGCAAAATTTAGTCAAGTTTGGTTCACTAGCAATTATCACGATGTCACCATTTTGGCTTGGTCGATATGCACTTAATATGGAGTCAGGAGGCTCACACTCTCAATTTGTGTTCCTTATCAACACCACTTTATAGGCAATTAATATAGAGCCATTAGCATTAGTGTAATGTTGATGTAAAATTAAGATGAAAATTAAAAAAAATTATTTATGGGGAATATCAATTTTTTGGTTATTACAAATTTTAATTTGTTATTGTAAGTATTAGTTTATTATTTTTCAATGTGATGATAAATGACAAAATATCTCTCATATTAAATTATAGAACACCTCTCTATACACCAATAATTATAAATATATATTATACTAAGAATAATATAATTTATTCAATTGTAAAATATTTAATTGATAACATTAAAATTAATATTATAATATATATTTATTTTTTAAAACATATACAATTAGTAAATATGATGATGATGATGATGATAGTGGTTATTGTCCACTGAGCCCAAATTGGTCTATCAGACCTACAATTTTCTTAGTTTTTAATTGTCTGGCTCCTCGTCTTTCTTGGCAAGATTGGTACTGTAGCTTTCTTTTTTTTTCTCTACAGTCTTCCAACTTCCTTTATCTTGCATCTCCTTCATGTCTTCTGGTTCTTGGGACATTGGTGTCTTAGCTTCACGATCTATTGTGTTCGTCCTTTTGAAGATAGTAAGAGAAGAAGTTTGGTCAAGGAGATCTACTTTGTTCTTAAATGAAGATTTATTTTGTGCAGTATCTGAATCCTCATAACTGTTGATGCTTGCGGGGTTGTCAAGTCCACTTTTTTGTTGTTGGGTGGGGCTTTTCCCTGCTTGTTTTGAGAGTTGTTTCTTTCTTGCCCGATTTATTTTGATTCAAAGTTTTATTTAGAGTATTCTTCTTTGATGACAGTGTATTGTTCTTTTTGTGCTCCTTCCCACCATGTAGAACTGTGGTGGTTTTTTCTAGGAGAATTTTTCTGGGAGGCTTTTGGGCAATTTTTTGCTAGATGGCCTGTATCAAAGCAGCATTTACATCAGAAGAGGACACTTTCATAATCGAGTTTCTGGTTCCACACATAGCGTTTACTTGTTATGTTTATTTCAGCTAGAAATCTAGCGCTGAAGTCCATTTCCACATAGATGCGTGCATAGGTAGTTCTGGCATATTCTTCTATTTCTAGGCACCTGCAGTAAAATTTCCCAATTTCATTTCCAATTTCTTTTAGCGAGGAGGGATTCCAGAGATGCAATAAATATATAGTTATCATGACCTCTTATAAATAGATTATCAATGTAGTTGATTATGTTGAATATGATTGTAATGTAACTAATTATGATCATGATGATGATGATGGTTAATTTCTACTAAGACCAAAATTTGGTCTATTGTACCTAAAGAAACAAATTATTTAGTTTGATTTAAGATTTTATTCCTATGCTCAAAAATCTTGGAGAGAAGCCTACCGAGCTCACTATAATTTTGACATCGTAAAATGCTAGGAAGGTCAGTATTGCGACAAAGATTATGAAACTGAGATCAAATGTGGTTGTACACACAACACTCTAAGAGGAAGTTGTTTTCATCCTTGATGTTCCTATTCTCATAGAGATGGCAGATCCTTTCCATCCATGGTGTTTTAGGAACTACACAATGACCTGTTTCACTATGGAGCTCATGAGATTTTGTTCTAATCTTCACTATATTAATTTTCTTCTTTGAGATAGTTAAAATAGAGAGATACTTTTGATCTTCTAAGGTGGGGTTGATGACCTTCTTATAATAACTTAATTTTCTTTTAGTTGCTAAATCTTTCTCACACCACATTTTTTCTTTGAACTTGGAAGTAACAATATTTGTAATGTTATTAATGTTTTGCAATGCATCATTCTTGTTGATCTCCCAAAGATTTAACCAGGCCCTCGTCTCTTTATACCACCCCGACTTGAGCCATAGGTGGTTTTGGATGGAGTTTAAAGCTAGCTTAGGAATTCTATGATCTCCTATGGTATTGAGTTTGTGCTTGTACAACAGAAGCCTAGTCATAGCTAGGTTCTTGATAGGGGAAAGACCTACTTCTATAAGGAGAATATGATAGGGTGTATTGCTTTTAATTTTCAGGTTATACGTTATAAAATGCTTATGGATTTGCTCAATCTTTCTCTAGGATTCTCTAGAGATGCTGCAACCCTAGACCTCACATCCATATAAGATAATAGGAGTGACTAAAGTTTCAAAAAGTAACTTCTTTTTATCCCACATTACAAGGTTTGCCATTTTACAATTATTTTCTAAACCAAAATAAGCTTTCCACCCCCCATTAATCCTTTTCTCAATGCTATATTTCCAGTTGAGCTTGTGATCAATATCAATTCCTAGGTACTTGTAAGAATACACTTCCTCGAAGTTATTATTTTCATACATAAAATTAGTGTAAGTGTCCTTCTTGGATTTGATAATCATAACTTTTGTTTTGTCAGTGTTAACAGTCATACCCATGGTCAAGCAGAAATCCTTAAGGAGCCTAAGTTGCTTATCAAAATCAGATGGGCACCTTGTGAGAAGAACAATATCATCAGCATAGAGAAGAAGGATGATTTCTATCCCAGCTAATATCAAGCCAACACAACCTGCCTCCTCTAAATAACCTTCAAGCTTGTCGATGTAAATGCCAAATAGGGTAGGGGATAGGCGACAACCTTTTTTAACTCCAATATTACATTTAATATCTTCCAACCACCCCTCATTGCTTTTTAGCTTGGCAATTACATTCTCATATAATCTTATAGTAGCATCTCTCAACTCGAAGGGAACCTTTAGCTCTTCTAATCTATTCCAAAGGTTATTTCTAGGAACCGTATCAAAAGCCTTTCTAAAGTCCACAAAGAAACAAAAGGGATTGGATTTATCATTACGAAATTCCTCCACAATGATCCTAAGTGTAACGAGGTGGTCTTTTGTTGAGTGATGCCTTCTAAAACCCACTTGGCCTTTAGCCCACTTATCTTCACCTTCAAGCCATATGCTCAACTTCTTTTCCAAAATAGTACCATATAGCTTGGCTAAGAGAGGGCTGATCATAATGGTCCGATAATTAGAGGGGTTATTTGTATCCCCACTTTTAAAAATAGAGATAATGAGGCTCTCAGTCTAAGGTTTAGGGAACCCTTGCTTGACTACTTGATTGAAAAGCTTGTGGATGTGGGGGATGAGGACAAGACCTCTAATTTTTAAGATTTTTGCCTGATAACCTTCGATGTCCTTAGCTTTCCCATTTGTGAGGCATTTAACCCCAAAATCAATGTATTCTAATTAGAAAAATTCTTTTATTGTGAGTAGGGTTTCAAAGTTATCCATGACATTTGGAGATTCATAAATCTTTTTAAGATAGGAATTCCAATCGCGTAAAGCAATTTTATTATTATCTTTAGTTTTTCTAGTCAGAATCTACCTCCAAAATTTCTTATGAGCTACCTTAGAGAGGTGTAAGAGATTATCATGTCTTTTACGAATGTACTACCTCATTTTCCTTTTAGTTAAGGCTTTGTATATTTTTATCTTGCCCATTTTAAGAGATTCATCAACAACTTCCTTAATTTCTCTCCTCGCACTTTTACAATCTTTGTCATGTCATGGATTGGTTTTGTTATTTCTTTTATTATTTGAAACTTCAATTGAGAACTTGTTAATAGAATATGAGAGAGCTGTATTAAAATTATGATAGAGGTCTTCTATGTTGTCTATACTAGATACAGGAAGAAAATTAGTTTTTAATTCATTTAGAAAGAGATCATTTTTATTTCTATCAAATATTAGATTCTTTTATCTATAAATATTATTTTCGATGGGATCTCTATGCACGACAAAATTGAGAGTTATAAGTAAAGGCCTATGATCAGAGTTAGGTTGGTGGTCGTTTAAGATGTCAAAATTTCTTATTCATTGTATAAAGGGAGATTAGAAATAACATAGTCTACCATGGTGCTACCAAGCCCATGGATGTAGGTCATCTCACTAGAATTGGGCCACTTCTTTAGCTGTTGCAAATTATGAGATCTTGAGCACTGCAGAGCTTGACTAGCTCCGACCAAAACAAATTCTCCTCGAGGTCTTCAGAGCTCCTTTTGTACCTACTAGCTAGAGTAGGGTCTTCATCTAACCAAAGAGGATTAGGGTTGGAATGATTGCTTAGAATAATAGCTTGGCTGCTTGAAGTTCGAACATTAAAGTTACCTATTAAAATGATATTACCTTCATTCCTTAGGCTAGAAATATCATTCTCTAAACCATTATAGGGACTATTTTTATCTAGATTATTCTTCTTATAGAAACTAGAGTTGATAGGGGGAAATAACATATTGCTATGTAGGTCTTTTTATTATTAATGTCAGTGATGTCTATCCAACTATATTGGTTGTAAGGGTCATTTTTATAAATCCTAGCATGGGGGGGGATGTTCTTCTTAATGTGGCAAGTTATTCCCCCAATGCCTCTATGGGAGGATCGTTTCTTCCAAGTAGACCATAGTGTAAATCCATCTATGTTAGGGACCTTAGATTCTTTGTTCTCCCAAGTTTCAACAAGCAAAATAATATCAACATCATTTGAGATCCAACTTAGCTTGGGGCCTTTATTCCATGGAAAATCCAAACAGTTCCAAGAAAGAATCTGGAGCATGTTGAATTGCTATTTATTACTATCTTTTCGGTTTCTATCACGGATAAAGGCTTTTCTATTTCTAATTATTGCCCAGTTTCCTTCCTTCCTAGATTCTTTTACCTTCTGAACCTCCTTCTTTAATTATGCTTGATCTTCTCGAATGAGATCCTCATTTATAAACATTCTCATTCCTTTTAGACTTGAGGTTTTACTAAGTATGTCATAGTTATGATCAGTAGAGCTCACCTTTGTTTGGATCAGTCTTCCTTTATTTTTAGTTAATTTCCCCAACCTTGTTTCTTCTGTGAGACACATTGTTTCAATTTGTAATCTATTATGTAATTCTTTCTGGGCTATGGCTAAAGTATCCTCATCTACCTCCTCTTTTAAAGCAAAGATTATAAGGTTCAAGGTCCTTTTGTTATGTTCATGGTCTAATTCTATTAATTTTTTCATTTATCTTTAATTGGTTTTATATCTAATTTACCTACAACATTATTTAGGGTGAGGTGGCTATTAACTTTTTCTTCTAGTTTTTTAATCATGTCCTTCATTTTAAAACTCTCTAAAGTATCAACATCTCCTTCCCGGGATGTTTGGTCAGTATCTTGGTTTTGTTTTTCTATAACGTGCAACCTAGTCTCCATTGCCACCATTTTATTCTGCAATAGTTCTATTTTATTTTCTATTTGTTTTTGGATCATGTCTTCAAGAGATACACATTTATATTTCAACATGGCTTCTAACTCTTTTTGTAGCTTGACTTCTCTTTCTTCTCTACGTCTCTCTAAAGAGCCTGACACTCATAAAGGCCTTGTAGAGCAACTGTGCTAGGTCTACCTTTAGTAATCTTTGGTAGCTGCGGTGAAATATTCGTACTTGAAAATATATGAGCAAATATGTATTAGGAAAAGATAAGGAATGTGTGCACCTGATATTAGCAAACCTGAATGCAAATCACACTTGGTAGATTCGAAGGTAAAAACCCACGAGTTTCTAGTCATAGTGAATGGCTCGTTATAAAAGATCTTAAATTGTTACTATAGAGAGATTGAGCGCAGATTCAAAGGTAAAAACCAACAAGTTTCTAATCAGAGCAAATGGCTCGTTATAAAAAATCATAAATTATTACCACAGAGATTGTAAATACATCACCCTATATTATGATTTATTACAGTAGATGAAATGCTTTTTTTAGTCAATTTAAAAATAATGATAACAAAATGTCTACAAAATTGAAAGCTTCTTACTTTATAACATTACTAATCTATATTTATAAAACTATAAAAGTCGAAGAACTTCACCTTTATGAAATTACAAAGTTATATTTATAGAATCATAAAATAGAAAAAGTTAAAGTAACAAAAGAAACTCTATAAAATTACTAATCTATATCTATAGAATTAGAAAATTGGAAAAACTTAATAAAAACTTCAACTTCTTAAAATTACTAATTTATATGTATAAAATCATAAAATTGAAAAATTTAAAACGCTCAACAAAACTCAAATAGAAGTACAGTTCTTACTTAAGTGGTGTGTAAGAATGCATTAAATCTATCCACCAATAATACAATATATAAATAAAATTCAATAATTCAAAAAGATTAATAATAATATAAAAATTACCAAGCTTAAACTAAAGAAATAATTATAAACAATAAATTAATTATAAATATCTCACACTTGATAACTGCACTTAAAATCTCAACCTCTATCTTAGTTTGCATGTTTACCGTCCCCAAATTCAATACTCGTGTTAAACGAATAAAACTGCATTAAAATAGCGGATATAGGCTGAAAAAGCATCGGGGGTACTTTTCTGGTTTGAAGTTTCTTTATAAAGAGGTAAACGTTGTTATTCAATCAAAATCCACTTCGGAGTTATCTGTTAAATATCATTGGGCCTTTCTTCCTTCACCGAGATGGGAATTAAGCATTCCAGGCAGCAATCAGTCTGTAATCATAATGGAGAAGGTATTTTACCTCCCATGGCAGCCGGAAATGCAAATAGAAAAACACTGGTCTTGGATTTAGACCAAACCCTGGTGCATACGACTGACAAGCCCATGCCGGCCGGCTATGATTTTAGCCTAAGGGTTAACAGTTGTGCGAGACCATTGTACGCGTTGAAAAGGCCAGGGGTGGACCAACTGTTGCAGAACCTGGGCGCCACAGGATTGTGCGAAATCGTAGTGTTCACTGCAGCATCCCAAGAGTATGCAGACGCTGTGGTGGATGGGCTCTTGGATTCTCTGCCCGTCATTGACTGCAGTGATGAACATAAAAATAGAAATATGAATATAATTCCGCGCACGCATCGCCTGTCCAGAAGGCACTGTCGGAAAGTTGGAGATGTGACGAGAGTGAAAGACCTGAGAGTAGTGGGAAGGGATCTGGATCGCGTTATATTTGTTGACGACCGCCCTGCGTCGTATTATCTTCACCCGCTCAACGCCATTCCAATCAATGCGTGGGACGGGCAGGATTTGGAGGACGATTCCCTCTTCAAAATCACTTCCTTTTGTGTGGAACATGCACACGCAACAGCAGACGTGAGAACACTCCTTTCGAACTGGAGACTCCGTTTCAATCCCCTAGCTTCATTAGGAAGATAGGCATATTTCTTTATTTCGGAATATAGAGATTTTGAATCTTATTAAATGGATGTGGAGATTTAATTTCATACAGAATATTGTAAAATATTTATAAAAATTACAGAAATCAAGTATCAAGATTTATTTCTATAAAAAATATTTTGTTTCAGTTTCTTTAATTAAATAAATTATTTAAAAATAACATGATACAAGTAAGTGTCGTATAAAAGTTATGGTTTCTTTTGTACATATGGAATTGATAAATCAAGATATTAGTGAATGGTATTATAAAAAAGTTTGTTTTCAAATAAAAAAATCTCGAGTATAAGATGGTATTTAAGAGGATAAGATGATATATAAAAAGGATACGGGTAAATTTTAATATTCTTATTTATATTTTTAAATTGGTATATGTTTAACATTTATATTATTTTTTTATAATATTGATTTTATAATGAAATATGTGTTTTTGATGTTTAGTATAAATTCAGAATTTACCAATTATTAATTTAAGTGATTTTTATTTTTTAAATTAATAATTAGCAAAATCATAAAATTCGTTCTAACACATGATAAAACTTTTAAAGAGTTTAACAATTTTCAAAATTGAGAGATTCTCCATTGTTACCTGTCTCAATTAACTGGGAAGGTCACTTAACTAATTATACATAATAATATTGTTAAGTGTCTTAGTTAAGTGGAAGGGTGACTTAACTAACTATGGATAATAACATGCAAAATAGTTATTTATAAACTATAAAATAATAATACCCCATATTTTTTTGGATTAGATGTGAAGATCTATTTTGTTAAAAAAACATAGTTTTATGCAAAAAAAAAAAAAAAAAAAAAAAGTCATTTAACTAATATGTTAAGTGACTTCGTTAAGTGGAAGGGTCACTTAATTAACTATGCATAATAACATGCCAAACAATTATTTTTAAACTGTAAAATAATAATACCGCATGGGTTTTTGGATTAGATGTAAATATCTGTTTCGTTAAGAAAAAAATCTTTGTGCAAAAAAGTCACATGTTCATCTTCCTTGTAAGTGTTACCCAATGCATAATAACATGCAAAATAGCTTAAACTATAAAATAATAATAGCCCATGAAATTTTGGTTTGGATGTGAATATATATTTCTTTTTCAAAATGATGATTTGGAAATAGTTAATTGGTGATTGAAGTATTGTGAGTCTTGATAAAACTAAGTGATCTAAGTTTGTGGGTGGGAGGATAGGTCATAGACCTTAGAGGTTTACTAATAGCTTCATGTCACACATGCACTCACTTCCTCTCGAATACAAAAAAGTAATAAAATAATAAAAAAAGATTCTTCCACTTGAATGGTTATTTCCCGTGTGGTTGGATTAAGGTGTGAGCCACTAATCTCCTCGAAGTGTTTATCCCTAAAAAAATATAAATTAACACTAAATATATTTTTAGATATTTTTTTTCAAAATTTTGAAAATGATTTTTCATATATATTATTTATATATTATTATTATTATTTATGATTTTCATCAATATTTTTATATTATTTATATTATTGTTGCCTATACAGGTGGGCTACAACTGTGAAGATGGGAGAGATGTCACATAACATTACATTTAAGAGAATAAAAAAAAACTATTTAAAAAAATAAAAACAATAAAAATTAAAAATTAAAGTAATGTCATTATAAATAAATACTTCAATTCTATTTTAATTTTACATAACTTGAAAGATAAAGTAATTGAAAGTAAAAAAAAAAAAACAGATTCACGGTTTCTTTGTTGTGATGTGCCTGCGAAGTGGTGTGACCATAATAACGTGTTAAATAGAGGTATAAAATAATAATGGAAGGCGAGGATCTTTTTAATGGACCATGATATGTATTTTTTTTATATCATTTTTCGGAAAAAAAAAAAAGAAAATAAATAAACAAAAATAAAATCATAGATTCAAATTCCATGTGAGTGTTGGGAGCTTTGAAGTAACATCGAGCTAACGTTTCCAATAAAACCATGATCCTTACTAAACAATCCTTCTCATCACGTCTCTTTCATAGGCGTTATCACAACTAGCACATGCCAAGCTGAGTGCTCCACGAATGGGGCCTCCGGGGGGTTGGGGATTCTCCCCCTCCTTCAACTCGATTCTTACTAGAGTTGCTAGTCTGCCACCAACTCATACGCCTTCCTTTGGAGTGAACAATGGTACTTAAGCAGAGATGCCAATGCTTGGGGCGCAATGGTAGACATGAATGAAGGGTCATTGCTTGCCAAAAGTGAATAAGAATCCCAAGGTGGTCATTCCCAATAATCACTTGGAATAGTCCTACTAATTCATGCAGGACCATGCAATCATATGCAAGTTTATGGGTATTTGGCCGCGACAATTTGACATTCTTCGCTGGATCCAATTAAAATGGCAATCCAAAGCTCCCTTCAACCTTCACCTAAAGGCTAAGGGATTCTTCACTATAATATTCGAAGATCTAGAGGACAGGAAAAGAATCCCAGATAATGGCCCTTATTTCATGAACAACGCAGGCCTATTCATGAGACATTGGGAACCTTACTATAACTGAGACATGGAACAATTCCTCATTTCCCCAATATGGGTCCACCTATACTCTCTCCCGAAAGACTTCTGGGAGCTAGACATTTTAGAACTCATAGGAAATTCTATATGCAAGTTTGTGTGGGTCTCTAAGATCAAGCACCAAAAATTATTCTTATCCTACGCTCACATTTGTGTGTACGAGAACATCTCTCATCCTCTATTGGAATATATAGAAATTACATATCAGGATGAGATCTGGTCCTAGCCATTGGACTATGAACATTTGTTATTGAAATGTGGATTATGTCATGAATATGGTTGTTTCTTTTGTGAATTCCCACAAAAATCCTAAGCCACTGCCTCGACCCCTACCCCAGACGGCTTCCAGGATGTCCAACGTCATCACCCCCCTCCAAACAAAGTCACCCCTGAGTCAAGGATGTTGAAGAACATGCATGGATCTACCAGTCACTCAGTTTAACACCCAATTGTGGCAATGGGCCGCACAGCTCTGAGCTCATGGCCTCCACCTCAAAACTCTCATAGTAATCACTTTGCGATCCTTGCGAAGATCACCACCTAGTCAGAGCGGGAACAACCAGAGATTTCATGGAAAACACCCCAAGCCCAAGCAACAATGGAAGTGGAATAGGGCCAAGAAGTTGTGAAGGGAAAGCAACTAAAAAACCGAAATTTCCTGGGAAACCCAATCGAATAAAAACGAAATCTCCCAAGTCCTTTGTCGGGTTCATCAACCACTAGAGCAAGATGTGAAGTTGGAACAACTAAATTCGGATGAAAGACTCATGGTAGCCTACCTTTATAGCTAAGAAAACTATGGTACGGTGGAAATCCCATAAGATTAGCTGGATTAGTCCCATCAAAATTTCAAAGACTGGGAGAGACACCAAGCTATGGTGGAACCTCACAACCAACTACCATTACTATCGTGGGATGAAGACCACACCTCACAGCGTTCCAATCTCAACTCAAGGTCCAAGAACTGGGGAAGAATACCAACGTGGGAGGTGATTCGAGAACCAAGGGAAATCTTGGTAAACTCAAGGTAAGCAAACGTCTTGAGAGTGTACTACCAAAGATATTTTCCCCCACCTTTTCTCAATGAAGTTGATCTCATGGAACATTTGGAGGCTCAATTCGAAAAGGAAATTGAGGTAGCTCAAGGACAAATTTCAAGAACAGAAGCCTGATATAATTGTTCTACATGAAACAAAAGTGACTAACAAAAGACCACATGATATTGCTAACAAGAGATGGCCTCTGATAGAGAACCTAACTTTGGACAAAAGAGGCAGTGTCGGGGGTCTAGGCATCCTCCGGAACCCCAAATCTATTTCAGTCAGTAATTGGTTGGCTAACCCTCACTCTTTCTCAGGCCAATTGGAATGTCTTGTTTCAATGAAGAAGGTTTTGTTAACAAGGGTCTATAGACCCACTATGCCTGCCAAAAAACCAACTTCCTTCAAGACTTGAGGAACCTCAAGGAGTTGGTGGGGGAAATGGACTAGATTATGGCTAGGGACTTTAATATCATAACAAATATCAACAATAACAAATGATGCCTTCGAAGATTGGATCATATATCTTTGGCCTTCTAGGAAACCATCCAAGAGCTTGGGTTGGAAGACCTGTGGTTTAAAAATGAAATCTTTACTTTGAATAATCAGCGAGGTGGTACATTCAAAATAATGTCAATGTTGGATCGCTTTCTTCTCTCATACAATATTCTGTTATGAGATATGATTTTCCAAATGGAGATCCTCTCGTGCATGCGATCGAACCACTAGTTGTTCTTCCTAGAGATTGATCTGTGCATGGCCTCTCAAAATAGGTCATTTTTCTTTGAATCCTTATGGCTGGAGAACCCAAATCTATTGCCCAAAATGGAAGAATGGTGTAATACTAGGGTCAAAGGACGAAACACGATGGAAACCTTCCAACTCAAGCTTAAAAAACTTAAGGGAAGACTCAAAGAATGGAACAAATCTGAATTTGGAAACATTCATCATGAGAAGCACCACCTCGAGGAAGAAATGAGATCTCTTCAACAACAAATCATTTTAAATGGGTGCACTGAGGCTTATATAGCCCAAGAGGGGAAACTCTTAACAGAGTTAGAGAAGTGGAGGAAGAAGGAGGAATTTTGTAGAAACAAAAATATCGAGCTCAATGGTTGAAGGAGGGGGAGTGAAATATGAAGTTATTGCACTAGACTATGCTGCAGCACTGCCACCACAACTGCATATTCTTTCTAAACAAGCTTGATGGTCGATGGGTAGTGCATCATGAGGAAATATCTAAAGCCCAGATTGACCACTTTCAATCCTTATTCTCTGAACCGGAAGTGGAAAGGAGGGAGGTTACCTTAGAAATACAACCACATATCTCGCACTTAATTATCGAATATCAAAATGAGGCTCTCATGAGAGAAGTCACTCTTGCTAAAGTAGAGGAGGTGGTTTGGGATCTCCCGTCAAGGTTGAATGCACTTTCCTTACGCTCATCCCAAAAAAAGGGAGTTTCTCTAGAATCCAGTGGGTTCAAGCTAATATCTCTATACAATATAATTTACAAGATCCTCTCTGGAAAACTCGTGCGAAGGCTTAAACCCTTACTCCAAGTTGAGATGGTGCACACCTTAGATTCTATTGGAATGCAAGGTATGATTATCAAATTGGATCTCTCTTAAGCCTATGATCATTTGAATTACAATATTTTATTCTCAGTTTTGGCTATCTTTGATTTCTCCCCAACATGGATTGGGTGGGTCAAATCCCTAATATCAACTTTGTTTTACTCCATCCTTGTGAATGGATCCCCATCCCACCCCTTTCGAGGATTAAGAGGTCTAAGATAGGGTGACCACATATCCTCTTTCTTATTCATTATCACAATAGAAGGGTTGCATCGGCTTATTAAGATAGCGATGGATTCTCTATCCCTTTCATGCATATTCATCTCTTAAACAATCCCTCTCGTAACCTATCAATAGTTTGTGGGCGACAAACATACTATTTCGGAAGCCAACATTAAAAGAGGCTAGGTAGATGGGGAAGATTTTGGACACCTTCCAAAGGGCCTTAGGAACTTAGATAAATAGTGAGAAATCATGCATCTTCTTCTTAAAAAGTCACCCTAGAGTGCAAGCTCTCCTTTCAAGAATGTTGGGCTTCAGAATCAGGAAACTTGCCAACAACTTTCACCTTTCCTGGAGTTCGCCTAGTGGCTAGCTATCTCAAGACCTACATCTAGAAGGAAGTTCTCTCTCAAATAGACAAGAAACTTTTGAGTTGGACCTTCCAAGCTCTTAACTCAACTAGAAGATTGTTATTGTAAAATTAGTCCTTCACGCGATCCCCTTATACCAATTGATGGCACTCCCGGCCCCTGGTAGCATCTATAAAGAAGTGACATCAATGCTTTTCTAATTTCTATGATCAGGGGCCCAAATTAGCTGCAAATGAGATCTGGTGTCCTAGGAGAGGCTATGTAAACTAAAGACCCATGGTGGCCTTGCGCTAAAATATCCTGAGCTATTATATATGACCCTTGGCGCAAAAGTGTGGTGGCACTAATTCAAAGTTGGGTAGGAGCTATGGAAGAACATATGGGAAGCCAAATGCAATGTTGAGGGTTGGAAAATTCCCCTTCATGACCACTAAGACCTCCCATCAGGATCCTCGATTTGGAACAGACCCAAGGCGCATGAAGACTTTATTTAGCTACATGGTTTCTAGGGAGTTCATTGATCCAAATTTAAACAGGAATGCAACAAAATATAGAGATAAACATATACACAGATATCCAATGGAAATAATACTTCATTTCCTTAATGTAAAATACTGAAATATGCTTACAAACAGAAATGGACAAAAATCAGCTAGGGCAATGGTAGCTTATCTCTAAGAAGAGATGTGGCAGCTACATCCCTCTAAGGCCTATTTATTGTTGAGAAACAATGGAAAACCATAAACATCCAAAAACCTAACCCTAGGAGATTAAATTCGAAACTGTGAGCCTCGTTTTCGGTAAATTGGTAAATCAACTTCCTGGGGTCATAACTTTGGCATATGATCTCTGTTTGACATGCACAATAGCTCGTTACAAAGATATATCTAGGGATTACAACTTTAGGAAGAGCAACATTGATCAGCAACCCATGTTTCTCTTGGGATTCCTAGAAAACATAGTTTAGCACCTCAAAATGGCTTTGAAAGTTCAGGACCAGAAAAACTACTAAAAATAGTAAATTGTGCTACAATTAAGGAAACTAAAAAGCTAAAAGAGACAATTATGGGGGTCCAAGTGGGATAGGTTGGTGGTCACCAACATCCAACTTGATCATTCCTCCCCCCCAGGAGGAAATGGTCCCTGTTGCACTGAGTTCCTCCATCTAGTGAACTTGGTCCCTGGTGAAATGTTCTGCAATCTTTGATGTATCCAGTAATGGTGGAAAGCATGGTCAAGGGCATTCCACATTGAACACTCGGTGCAAGTGAAGGAATGGAGGAATGTTTTGCTCCAAATAATTGTTTCCCACAACCTTTGTAATGCTATAAGGACTATGTTGGAGTGGTTTGAGCTTCTGATGGGCTCTTGTAAGGCGTTCCTTTTGTAGATGTAACCAAACTTTGTCGCCCACTTGAAACTTGTCTAGTACCTCTGTGGGTGAGGAGAATTTGTTCCTGTGTTCTATCATGATCGTATCCATCTTTTGGTACTGCTGCATGGAGGAACGCTTCATGGGGGTCATCGATGTGGCAATGGTATTCACCTTACTTTGGGAGTGAACCAGATATAAAATGAATTTCCTAGTCTAGGAGATGAGCTTGCTGCATTTCTTAGTAGTGATCAAAGAGGTGGTGCTAGGTGGGGCTACCTCTAGTATCATGTATAATAAATTACCCAAAAAAATAATGACAATATAAGGCCATGACTCATACACAACATGTCACCTCCACAAGTATGGTTGGCCTAATAATACATCACAAACATCTAGAGGTGCAACATCACACAATACCTCATCTATGAATGTGTTTGATTCTATAGGGAAGGCAACATTGCTAGCGGAGTCAGAGACATCATCCTCGGTGAAGACACCTGATACTGTATGGTTGTGGGTGTGGTGTAGTCGGTAGGCCTAGCCACTTGACGACCTCTACTAAAATGAGGTTCTTTTGGCTCCCACTGTCAACAATGAATTGCAGCAGCAAACTATTCATCCAAATGTGTGAGTGGAAAAGATGCTCTCCCTCCTCTAGATCTTCGAGCTCATTCTTCTGGACCTTGGCAGTGGAAACAGTGGTATTGGGCTCTGCATCAATGATTTGCTTCCCTTTTCCATTCTCGTTGTCGGGTTCTGACTCAAGGTCGAAACATGTATTGAGTTCGAAAGCCTTGAACTTGGCCACCATCGACTGCTTGATCTGACACTTGCTTGTGTTATGAGTGGGACTCTTCTGGAACTCACACCACTTTCTTGTGTCCTTATTCAAATTCATGGTGTGTTCTTTTTGTGTGGCTTTGCCAGGTTGTCTTGGGTCACCTTGCCTTGGCTTTGTCCTTTGGTATTTGGATTCACATATCCAAAGTCTCATTTCTTTTATTTAATCTTTTGCTCGATTTCGACAACATATCGGTATGCCGTGCCAAAAATGGAGATGTCCATGAACTCCATATCTTCCTCGATGTATCTGTGTAGGCATATACGATATTTGAGCACCAAATGTAGCTTAGAATCCTTGATACCCAACTATGTGAAAAGGGTATGAAAAATGTTTGTGAACTCTAGCACATCTTGGTCCCTTCCCTAATGCAACATGGTCCACTTTATGTATTTGTCCTCATAGCTTTTGAAAGGGTAGTACTACTCCTTGATGGCATCCCAGAACGAATTTTGAGTGGCTACAGCTGAAAGCAGTTACCCCGTCCTTTCATCCCTCTACTCATAGTAGGTTTTCCCACCAGTCTTTGACATGGGGGGCTACTTTGAGAAGAGTTAAAATAATCTTTTCCCCACTGGAAAAGTCATGAACAAAAAAAAAAGCCATCTAGCAAATTTAACCATTTATTTATGGCATCTACGTTTATTTGAACCTCGGAGATGGGGATTTCAAAATTAACTTGTACCTTAAAGGGTGTGGCATTTTCAGAGTAGCTACTGGAAGTCGATGCATCGCCTCTGGGTAGTAATTAAAGGATCTGGGCAAAGTTGTCCATCATCGCGTTCCTTTGTCGCTTGAGGGTCTCTTCGAGCAAGATTTTGATAGGATCTCCCACCCCCTCATCTTTCTTTTCATCCACCATGGGAGCAAATTAGGATTTGTGAGGTTGGTCTTGCAAAGATTTGACCAATTCAAGTCCTAACTCCTTATATCTCGACCTCATTGGGGACATGCAAAGAAAAACATAGAGAAAGAAGACTGCCTTGATACCATTGATCCGTATTTAAATAGCAATGCAACAAAATATAGAGATAACCATATACACAGAGATGTAGTGGAAATAATACTTCATTTCATTAATGTAAAATACTAAAATATGCTTACAAACAAAAATGGATAGAAACCAGCTAGGGCAATGGTAGCTTATCTCTGAGAAGAAATGTGGCAGCTACATGCCTGTGAACTATGTTTTAATGAGGCTCAAAGGCATATTTATTGTTGAGAAACAATGTAAAACCCTAAACATCCAAAAACCTAACCCTAGGAGATCAAACGCCAAATTGTGGGCCTCGTTTCTAGTGAATTGGTAAATCAACTTCTCGGGGTCATAACTTTGGCATACGATCTCTGTTTTATGCGCACAGTAGCTTGTTATAAATATCTATTCGACGAATACAACTTCGGGAAGAGAATCAATTGTCTATCACTAATGCTGCTCCTAGTTTTCCCAAAAAAAAGTTGTTTAGGGCCTCAAAATGGCTCTGGAAGTTTAGGACTCGAAAAACTGATAAAAGTAGTAAATTCTGCTACAACAAAGGAAACCAAAAATCTGAAAGAGATAGTTGTGGGGATCCATGTGGGATAGGTTTGTGGCCATTAACATTTGCTTGGATCATCCACAGTGGAAGAAAGGCTAAATTTTGGACCAACTGATGGATGTAATATCTAAGATTAGATAAAGACCCACAGTTTTCAAGTCTCCAAGCATTCACCTCCCAAATTGGTGTGGCTTATGTCCGAGACATCTCAAGTGACCCTCTGTCGAGCTCAAAATCAAGAAAGTATAAATCCCTTGAAAATTGACCTTCTCATGACCCCCCTCTGAATTGGGAGGCCCTCCTTGTGATTCTCCTACAACGGCCAATTATGAATAATGGAGAAACTAATAGCTTACGGAGGGATATCGATAACAAGGCATGTTCAACCTTAAAGAGGCATACTCATTGAAATTTTCTGCAGGACACCTAACCAGACCCTCTATGGAAAAGGTTTTTGTACTCTCACCTTTGGCCAAAAGCATCCTTCTTCTTATCGAAGATCAGACAAGATAAGATTCTCACGTGGGATAAAATGTGAAGGAAGGGCTTTCACAGTCCATCCTACATTCCTTTATTTTGCAAGGAGGAGGAAACGACGGAACACCTTCTAAATTTCTACTAAAAGACATTGGAAGTCTAGAGATGTCAGTCAGAGGTCTTTGGAGTCAGTGACAGGCTTGTTAATAGTATTTGGGGATCTCTAGACATGTGGAGATGGACCCTATTCAAGAATCCAATATCAATCAAGCAATGTCAGTTTTGCAAGGATTCATCCTATGGAACATTTGGAAAGGCAGAAACAGGGTAGTCTTCCACTCAGAAGAGTTCCACCCCATCAATTCCTAACACATTGTTCTCTGCAATCTTAAGGAAACTATATCAATTCCACCATGGCAAGAAGAGGACCATAAGGTTGAATGGTGGGAACGTGTATTTTTTTAGTGCTAAATATCTCGAGGAAAACCCCTTCTTCAGGCCCCACATGTCGACCTATACCGCTACGTGTCTGTTCAAAAGCATTCACTTGTCCACCATCGGGTTTTGTTAAAATCTATTTTGATGGGGCTGTAAAGGGGAACCCTAGACCAACATACCTCAAGGAATCCTTCAGAATGAAAAGAGTAGGCCCTCAGTTGTATTTTGCATCATGTGGCCACACCACCAACAAGGTGGCTGAATACCTAGCTTTGGAGAGAGGCTTTCAGGAAGCAAGGAATATGGGCATTATGAACTGCAAGTAACTGGAGATTCTCATATCATTATATCTATGGTCCAACATCTTATTAATGATTCTCCTCTCTTAAAGGTCATAAAGAGTTAGATTTTGGATATGATAAGGGAACATATACTCTCTAGACTATCCTCCTTTGATTACATGATAATCAAACACGTTGATCATGAAGGAAATAAATCGGCAGACAAAATAGCGAATTCAGGTAGTGAGCTTTAGGGATAGGAAATTATCCAAGACTATCCCCACTCCTCCCAAAACAATTTCTTGGTTGTCCTGCAAAGAAGTTTGGAGGAGGTCGACTCTCCTCAATGGGGGTGAGGTCCTTGCAACATGTGGAAAGGGAGCCTCATGTGTGAATGTAGGTGGAGTGGGGGTGAGGGACATTCCTTCCAGTCCCTTCACAAAAGGGCATATAATGGGAGGAGTAACATCAATAGGTTGGAAACTCGTGTGAGTATTAAAATCGGATTTGAGTTTGGGGATGGTGAACGGTTAAGGTGTGGGAAGATGAGGGAGATCCACATTAGTATCTATGCTCTGGTCTGGCGATGGACGTTGCGGTGGCCTCTAGGGAGAAAATGAAAGTATAGGAGGAGGTTATTTGGCAGGAGTGTTTTGTGTGTACTCATCTATAGAATTTGCTGGAGAAGTGTGAAAAACTAGACCCTGCTACAAAGCCTCCTAGTTATTATGTACGTGCGTAAGGATGGGAAGACGATGAGATGAGACCTCTTCTCGGGCTAGAAATGGAAGTTGAAGCCAAATGTATAGGAAACTCCATGGGTTGTGGCAGAAAACTAGTTTTAATTTCCAATTTCATGACCTCTAGCATGGGCATGACAATGTTTGGCAGATTGGTGGGTGGTCTCCACAAGGCATATTTAGAGGCTAGTCACCACCCTGGGGGAAGTTGCAGCCAGGAGCCAACTACTTTTTCTTCATCTTTCTTTCAATTGTGTGTGTTGGTGTGCTGGCTGGAAGTATTTGGTTTCTCTGGTGGTGGTGGTAATTTCCAGGTAGTGGGCAGTGGCATTGTGTTTCTCTCGTGTGGTGGGTGATGGAATTTTGTTCCTCCAAAGGTGGTGTTTGGTTTCTCTGGTGGAGGGAATAGACTATGTATTTTAAACACGGTGGTTCACCGTCTCTTTGAATTATGAAACCCCCTGCATGACGTGGGCATTCCCCTTCCCTAACCACCCTTGGCATTGTGGGTGTGGTGAGCTTGACAATTGCCAGTAGGGCTCCCTGTCAGGGTGGCAAGACCATCGGACATGCAGGGCTGGCTAATATTGGCGTGCTTGAAGTCCATGGAAAAGGTAAATGAGGTGGCAGCAGGGGTGGCGGTAAACGAGTTCAGAAGTCGAGTCTTCGGGGTTGAGGAACCCGTGGTGGCAAGGAGAATCTTCTAGCTGGATAAGTCAAAAGCAAATGATGGTTAGGGTATCCAACATTTTTGATTGGAGAATTATCCAGCACTTACCAATATCCTGATAGAAAGAGTGAACACAACTAAGAGAGTGTGTTATAAAGAGCAACCAGAGAAGATGCCAACATTGGATCGAATGCACTACTTTCAATGCCAATTCTAAGAGAAACTCATGGTGGTTCGACGAGGCCAAAATCAACTAACTGAGGAAGTAGAAAAGTTGCACACTTGGCTGACACACTTTCAAGGGCCATTTTAATGTGACTTACATCCTCCACCTCATCCAAGAACAACCCCAAACATCCCTACCTCCATCACATTGGATGACTAGTATGCCTTCTAGTGTTTTTTATGTTTTAGCTGTATTTTGGTGCCTCTGGCCCTACCATTTATGGACAATGTTCCTAGTTTCTCTTTTGTATTTTTGTCATTTGTTGTAAATTTTTATCAGCAAATTTGGTTAAGGTAAGACCACATGTTTTTTGAACCACCAAATGTACTCCTTTCTTTCTATATAGATAAAACATTAACTTACAAAAAAGCATCCATATAAATGTTTGACCAAAAATATATATTATAATTAAATATTTTTTATAATTTCAATTTTGTTTTAAATAAATCTTCATTATATTTTAACTATTATTATAATGTATATCATTATCTTTCTTTGCACTCGACATTTTGATATGAAAAAAAAACCTACACTATATCTATTATGATGTAATAAATATGTTCTTCTATGTTTTTATTTTTTGCTTCGGAACATTCATTAAAAAAAAATATTTAATAAATAATAAATAAATATAGCAAAAGAAATTTAATTATGAAAATGAGAGAGAAAAAGAGAGAGGGGCTCAAAAGAAAATGAATTACGAAAAATGGTAGTTTAATTTCACGCATTAGTCACCATTCATCACAACATTTAAAAACTATATAAAACTTAAAGCTAATAAAGATTAAACAATTTCTACATTTAATATTAGATATAAAATTCTAACATGATCGATATATATAGAGTTTAAATTTATGAAAATTTGTTTAGTATTTCTTATAAGTGTTGTTATGGTCTTTACTCTTTATTTAAAAATGGTTAGTGAAAACGATGATGTAAATACTATATCTATATTTATTTTGATGTATGAGTAATATAA
Organism: Pinus taeda; assembly: GCA_000404065.3. Classification (NCBI taxonomy): domain Eukaryota; kingdom Viridiplantae; phylum Streptophyta; class Pinopsida; order Pinales; family Pinaceae; genus Pinus; species Pinus taeda. Next base: position 117,479 of record APFE031652868.1, read on the forward strand.
AATTTAGTACATAGTTATTTAAGTTTTATGGGTATTAATTTCTTCCGTGTTTGATAGTTTTTATTTTTATTTTTAAATATGAGTTTTAATGGTTTTTTTTGTGGGATAAGGTTTTATTTTCTTTTTAAAATAATTTTTAAATAATTACTTAGGATATCCTGACACATAGGAAATACTTAAGTATAACGTGGTCTAATGTAGAGTTAGGTAAAGTGTGTTTCTTTATTATGTACTTTTGTAACTTACAATTCGACGGTCCCAATATATTCTAGACATGCAGTGATCCGACTGTTCATTCTCTCCTTAGTATTATTGACAATTAATCCATGGTTAAACACCTGATTGGTCCATGATCTCTAATTAAAGAGCATGGAGGGTCATTTGGAAGGTGATCATTCGTGAGAGAAGCTTATGTAATTTTTCTTTCTTTTATTATTAAATTGCCTGAAGTGGCCACGTTCGCTGAGGTCATGGATCGTTTCCCTCTTTGAGTGTTTTATCCATGTCAAGAATACTAGTGTATTGATCTATGATCTATTTGTGAGCAGTGTCCCTTGGTGTTCTATTTGAGGAACTTACCTTGTAAATTCCTATATGGTATCAGAGCTATTTGAGGGCCGCATCCATTGGTGATCCAAATCTGAAGCTGTTACAACTACATCTGACTGTCGATTCCTAGATATACTATTTCTGACTATTTTAGGGTCAAGATGACTACCCTGTTGTGTTAGGAGCATTTGTTCCAGTGAGAAGCCCTTTCTTTTCACGCGAAAAGGTTTCTGGTAGCCCTAACTACATCATTTTTAAGATCTGGAGGTATACAGTCTTTATTTGAAATTTTAGTTATTCATCTATTTGTGTATTTTGCTTTATTAAACTCTCTATTTTTTAATACTAGATCTATACCTTTCATTTCTTTGTATGCTCTTTGCCTCATAACTATGTGCGATCTAGGAAAATTTGAAACAGAAAGGAATGATTTATCTCATGTGTATTCTCTTTTCTGCCACACCTTAGTGTGACCTCAGAAAATCAGAAACATTCTGTAAAATATTTAGTTTCCAAGAAAAGCTAACTTCAATCCATAAAGTTTGGTTTTTTTTTGCATGTCTATGTTGGGTTGTGTGTTTTTTTGTTTTGTAGGCAAAAAATGGCTTTTCCAAGTAAGCACACACTCCAAAGCTTCAGTGAAAAGAAAAAAAACCCTTCCTCTTTTCCAAAAATTACTAATCCTTTAAACTAGCTCACTTGGTCTAAAGTTACTTTATGAAATTAGAGGTCTTGGGTTCAAGTCTTTCTTTTTGTTGAGTTACCTTTTCAAAAAACACATGTAACCTATGTTTTAAAGTTACATTATATAAAAGTGTTATCACCCATTGTAAAAAGTGAGTCACTTATAATTTTAAAGTCTATTTATCTTTTATTTAAGTTACAATTTAGTGGGTAGCTCATAAACTACCATTGTAAAAGTGATTCTAACTTATTTATAAAAGTGGGTCACATATATATATATTTTTTTAAGTGATCTAATTAGATTAAGTTTGGAAGGGGGGGTTTTTTTAAAATATAACATTTCTCATTCGCTTCTACATATTCACATACTTTTTCAGCATCTTCAACAACTTTTCTTCAAAAAGCCATAACTTCTTCATCCAAGTCATTTTCAGAGCCATTTTTTTTAATTGGCCTAATTTCTTGAGATATTCCCATTGGAACACTTAATATCAACATCTACAACTTCAGTTTCCATTAAAATGGAAAGTCCATGCCAAGTTATTCTTGACAGCAAGAACTACTTCCAATGGGTGTCTTACATGGAGAATTTACTTAGAAGTAAAGGTATCTATAGAATGGCATCAGACCAAGAGTCTAAACTTAAAGATGAAGATAAGGCAGTCAAATGGGAAAATAAGAAAGATCAAGAACGTGGGTTGATAGGGATGTCTATTTATCCATACCTTAAATTCCATATCATATAACTTGATACACCTAATGAAGCAATGAAACAACTCAATAAAGTTTTTGGAATTAAAAATGAAATTAGAGCCAATCAACTCAAAAATGATTTTCTTACGTTAAAACCCAATAATTTTTCTTCCATTGAAGATTTTTTGTTCATTTTCAAGACCCTTAGACTTCTCTTGGAAGGTTTTAAGGTTAAGAAAAAATATGGTAGCCTTATCTATTCCACCTTCCATTCTATTAGAGAAGCCTTTATTTCTAAAGGAAAAGCCTACAATTCCCCCTATTTTGATGCCTTTTGTGATTATTCAATAAGAGAATAAGAAAAATTCTTATATCTTGGTCTTCTTAATATTTGAAGCTCTTCTAACAAAGCCTTAGTCACCCAATAGTAATCAAGTTCAATGAATCCTAAGAAGTAGGATCCTAAAAAGTATGGTCGTAAACCAACCAATTGTCCTAAGCACTTTTAGTCTCAAAATGAAAAATCAATTCAACAAAATGATAAGGAAAATAAAAACAAAGGGAAGAATATCGATAGACATTGCAACTTTTATAATCTATATGACAACTTAGAATCCAAATGCTTTAAGAGTATGGAAGCCTTGGAAGAAACAATGAAGAAGCATAACATCCATTTGGAGCACTCTTCAACTTCAACTTCATCTTCAAGAATAACAATTCCTGCATGTGGTTGTCAAGAATCTTGGTCTGGTTATGCACTAAATGTATCTTCTTCTTCTCATTCTCATGAACGGTTCATTGATTCTAGAACTTCTTATCACATGGCTAAAAATAAAGCCATGTTTTCTTTTTTAAATGATTGTAACTTCAAAAATATATATGTTGGTGATGATAATGTTGGCATTATGATACAGGTATTGTTCTTGATGAAAACTCACTCAGATGACAGATCATAGTGTAGCAGGTCAAGGCAAAGGTATATACAGGTTAACCTTGATGAAAGTGTGTATACAGACGGGTTATCATAACAAAAGGCACGTATACGTACACACGTAGCTTCATAGAAGGAAAGGCACATACATGTTGAAAAACTAAGTTTTGCTCCGTGGTATTTGGACCGTGGTATTTTGGGATTGATCCATGGTATTTGGTCTGAAGTGTTGACCCCAGGTATTGGGTCCAAGGTATTGGTCCTACATGGTTTTGCACCATGGTATTAAGAGAGGCCTAAACATATATAAGGAGAAGATCATTAGGCCAAGAGGGAGGTGAGCAAGTGATGAATATCTGATGAGGGGTGAGATCTAGTATGCAGGTTATGGGTTTCTGATGATTTGCTTGATCTGAACCAAGGATGTGCCCATGTGGATGATGATGAACGATAGATCGGGATCTTAAGGCTTGGAATGTTTTATCATTATATGGTTTGATCATGGATAGACTAGATCTAATTATTGACACATGTTTATTCTGTAAATGTTATGTTCTTGGTATAATTACTGTCTGGAATAGCTACAAAGTTATAAGTTAGAATTTGCAGATCTGTATGCGGGTTCACTTTGGTAAAAGCACGTATACACACATGTTGGGTTCATCAGAGTAGCGTATACAGTATGAAGTATGATATTTTGAAGTTGCAGTTGTATCTGGTTGTTATTGCAAAGTTCTGTTGTCTGTTCTGTGTTTTGGTGACTGTGTTGTTGATAGAGTTTCAGTGTTTCAACATTGGCTGATTCAAAGATCAACGATGTAGGTGTAGTTGATGGATGTATTGTAGTAGTGATTGATTTTGTGCTTCATTGTTGTTGATAGGTCTAGTATGAAAATTGGATGAAACATGACCTTCAAATTATGTTGTTGTGCTTCAGGAGTATCCAGTATGAAAATTTATGAAACATGGGGCATGGAGGAAGAGAGAAGATTGTAACCTTTGGTAGGTCAGCACCTACGTACTAGTAAATGGATCAGCTAGTACAAGAGCTAAGGGGGTTGTAGCTCCCTTCCAGTAGAAATTGGAGATTGAGAGAAGGTTGTAGCCTTCTATAGGTAGAAGCCTACGTACTGGTATAAGATTGCACTAGTACATAAATATTCTAAAAAGAAGTTTCTTATTAAAATAAGATAGAGTCGAATTACAGTAGGTGGTTTTCACCCAAATTGGGTTTCCACCTTATATCTTGGTGTTCACGTGTGCTTCTTATGTGTGATGATATGTTTTGTTTTATTGCACATGTTTACTTTTAATGAAGTTCTGATGCACTGGTTGAAGATCAACATATAATGGATTAATTGAATCATAAGTTTACTGGATATACGCTAGTTGCATTAGACGCAGATGCGTATACACGCGGGTTCCCTTAACTGAAGTAGCGTACATATATCTGAGTATGAAAATGAAAAACTGATTGATTTGATAATACTGATTCACGCGCCCTCTCAGTATTATTTCCAACAATTGGTATCAGAGCAAGTCCTTCGGTAAAAGCTTGATCGCTTGAAGGAGATCCGTAGAACAATGGGAAAGAAAGCTCGTCATAAGAGGAAGACAGCTTAAAAGAACAATGACAGCCTACCGTTAAGTGGAAGCAATTATTTGGATTCTGAATCACCTCAGATTGAAAATGAACAAGCAAATGAAGCATCAGATAAAATCATTGATAAACAAGATCTACTTAGCAAAAGGGAGAGTGCCCTCAAAGAAGAAATTTTTAGCTTAAAAGCTCAGCTGGAATGTGCCTTTAGATTTCGTCAAATGCTATAGGAGCTGAATGAAGAACAAGAAAAAGAGATTCTCAAACTAAGGCAACAAGTGGAAGAAGGAATAAAGTCTGAAGAAATTTTGAAGAAGCAATGTCTGGAAAAAGAAGAACAACATCAGGTTGAGGTAAATATCTTAAAAAGTATATTAGAAGAAAATGATAAGCTATTACAATTTCAAGATAGTACTAAGATTTTGGATGATATTCTTAGTAGTCAAAGGTCGCTTGCTATCAAAACTGGTCTTGGTTTTTATGAATCTGTTGAAGGTGAATCTAGCTCAGAAGGTGAGGCAAGGAACTTTAATGAGAAATATGAAATGCTCAACAAGAAGATGAGACAACAACCCCATCAAGAGCCAAGGAAAGAAATTTCTCCGAACTATGGAAGTGATAGATGATTATTTCCCCCGATGAATAATTTTGAATGTTATTTATGTCATAATCTTGGACATGTTGCAGCCAAATGGAGAAAAAGAATTGTTCAAGTCTGTCACACATAAAGATCATCACATTCCAGGTACTTCAAGGGATATTTCTTTTCTTGCAATATGTTTTGTCACAAATCCATTGACTGCTATAGGAGGAATAGGAAACATATAAGATGCTATGCATGTAACAAACTTGGACATATAGCAAAGGAATGCAGGAGAAGATTTTGGGCACCATACCAAAAGGAGAAAACATCATCATAGTTGAAGATATGGAAGAAAAGGGAAGTACAGCCAGAAAGATGTGGCATATCAGAGTACACAGACATGATAGAATCAGAGGAAGCTGAAAGTGTGGAAAATCAGTGTTATAAATCTCATACGCAGGTTTCATGAAGATAAGTCGTGTATATATGCAAGTTGGACACTGCATAGTTGCTTATATGATGATTCTAAAGAAAACTAGCAGTACAAAAGTATGATATGGTTCTGTCATTGTTTGATGATGGCATGGCACAGGTTCAGGGGGAGCATATACTTCAAATAATGCATTGTTGTCATTTTGATGAGAAGTATTTGGTGATGATGCTTATGTAGCTAAATGATACATCTTGCTACTTATGGTTTGTTGGTCAAAAGAATGGTATTGTAGGTTACAAGTCTGGATGCAGGTGATAGATGCTTATAGCACAGGTGATATGGTGTATGATCACTACTAATAACTATCATGGTCTTGTTTAGGTCCCTGGTCTTTGTGAGTCATATGATGTATCTTGTTACCCCACTATGCATGGGATGGATGATGTAATGGTTCTTGTGTTTGAGTCATGCTTAAACATTTGATATATCCTCACTTGGTTGGGTGGATGAGTCAAAATGGTGTATTCCCACTTGGTTGGTAGATTGATGTATGTATAGATTCATGTTATGCTTGGCATGTACAAAGGGGGAGCTCAATCAGAGATTTCAGCAGGTACTCAGGGGGAGTATGGATAGTAGAATGTGTATCAAGGAAGAGAATATCTTGGTCCACCCTTTGCCCTTGATTTCAAAGGGGGAGAGTGACTTGGTGTGGTGGTTGCCATCAAGTCCAAAGGGGGAGATTGTTGGCATTATGATACAAGTGTTGTCCTTGATGGCAACTCACTCAGAGGTATGATACGGGTGTTGTCCTTGATGACAACTCACTCAGATGATAGATCATAGTGTAGCAGGTCAAGAGAAAGGTATATGCAGGTTAACCTCGATGAAAGTACATATACACGTAGGTTATCAGAACAAAAGGCATGTATACGTACACATGCAGCTTCATAGAAGGAAAGGCACGTACATGTTGGAAAACTAGGTTTTGGTCCATGGTATTTGGACTGTGGTATTTTGGTATTGGTCCATGGTATTTGGTCTGAAGTGTTGACCCCAGGTATTGCGTCCAAGGTATTGGTCGTACATGGTTTTGGACCATGGTATTAAGAGAGGCCTAAACCTATATAAGGAGAATATCATTAGGCTAAGAGGGAGGTGAGCAAGTGATGAATCTCTGATGAAGGGTGAGATCTAGTATGCAGGTTATGGGTTTGTGATGCTTTGCTTGATTTGAACCAAAGATGCATACATGTGGATGATGATGAACAATGGATTGGGATCTTAAGGCTTGGAATGTTTTATCATGATATGGTTTGATCATGGATAGACTGGATCTAATTATTGATGCATGTTTATTATGTAAATGTTGTGTTCTAGGTATAATTGATGTCTGGAATAGCTGCAAAGTTATAAGTTAGAATTTGCAGATCTGTACGTGGGTTTTCTTGGTAAAAGCATGTATACACGTAGGTTGGATTCATTAGAGTAGCGTATATAGTATGAAGTATGATATTTTGAAGTTACAATTGGATCTGGTTGTTATTGCAAAGTTATGTTGTCTGTTCTATGTTCTAGTGACTGTGTTGTTGATAGAGTTTCAGTGTTTCAGCATTGGGTGATTCAGAGATCAATGATGCAGGTGTAGTTGATGGATGTATTGCAGTAGTGATTGATTTTGTGCTTCAATGTTGTTAATGGGTCCAGTATGAAAATTGGATGAAACGGGCCTTCAGATTATGGTGTTGTACTTCAGGAGTATTCAGTATGAAAATTTATGAAATGTGGTCCGTGGAGGAAGAGAGAAGATCGTAACCTTCGGTAGGTTGGCGCCTATGTACTAATAAATGGATCAGCTAGTACAAGAGCTAAGGGGGTTGTAGCTCCCTTCCAGTAGAAACTGGAGAACGAGAGAAGGTTGTAGCCTTCTGTAGGTAGAAGCCTGCGTACTGGTATAAGACTACACCAGTACATAAATATTGTAAAAAGAAGTTTCTTATTAAAAGAAGATAGAGATGAATTACATCAGGTGGTTTTCACCCACATTGGGTTTCCACCTTATATCTTCGTGGTCATGTGTGCTTCTTATGTGTGATGATCTATTTTTTTTTACTACACCTGTTTACTGTTAATGAAGTTTTGATGCACTGATTGAAGATCAATATATAATGGATTAATTGAATCATAAGTTTACTGGATACACACTAGTTGCATTAGACGTAGATGCGTATACACGCAGGTTCCCTTAACTGAAGTAGCGTATATATATCTAAGTATGAAAATGAAAAAGTAGTTGATTTGATAATATTGATTCACTCCCCCACCTCTCAGTATTATTTCCAACAGATAAATCACTTAGTGTTGTAGGGACTCGAACTATTCATCTAGACAGTGGTCAATTTAATGATCTATTATGTGTTCCAACCATATCCTGCAACCTTCTATTCATATATCAGATAGCTCTTTCAGGTGAAGGTAAATTCATTGGATTTTCACCTCATGATGTTATAATTAAGGACCTAAGAGATGCTAGATAGATTTTAGCTACTAGCAGTGTTGATGATTCTATAAGGTTGTATAAGTTTAAAAATTTTGGGCCATCAAATATTCCCTCAATATTTGTTGCTCACAATGATGAAGTGAGCAAACTTTGGCATGAGTGATTCGGTCACTTAAACTATTTTTCCCTTCAAAATCTATGTAAAGAAAATATGGTGACATGTCGTCCTATGGTATCTTGTAGAGATGGTGATTGTTCCAGATGTGTACTCGAAAAACATCATCATGATTGTTTTGAAAAACATGTCTCTTGGCACACCTCATCCCCTTTATAGTTTGTTCATAGTGATTTATGTGGTCCACTTCTAGTCATTTCATTCTCTGGCTACATGCATTTCTTAACTTTCATTAATGATTTCTCCATACGCACTTGGATATACTTCTTAAAACTCAAGAGTAAAGTATTTAACATGTTCTTGGCCTTTAAGGGCTTTATTGAGAAACAATCTAGACATCAAATTCTTGAGCTAAGATATGATAATGGCAAAGAATATGTTAACAACAAATTCATCAACTTTTCTAATGAACATGGAATTCAAATGCATCATATTGTTCCATATACTCCACAATAAAGTGGTGTAATTGAAAGGAATAATCACACCTTAAAGGAAATGGCTAGTTGTATGCTTCAATCAAAACGACTTACTCTTAATTTTTGTGCAGAAGCAATTAACTGTGCAAATTACAAAGTAAATCAAACTCCTACTAAGGTTTTAAAGGATATCACTCTAAAAGAAGCATGGAGCTCAATTAAGCTAGATGTAAGTCACTTTTATATTTTTTAAAGTGAAGCATGGGCCTATATTCTTGATGAGAAACATAAAGCTTTAGAAACTAATAGTGGAAATTTTATTTTTATTGGATATTATGAAGATGTCAAAGGATATAGACTTATTTCACATAAATCCAAAAATGTTATCCTTAGAAGAGATGTAAATTTTGTTGAAAATATATCGACCTACGAGCCTAGTGTGGTAGATGTGCCACCTCTCTCTATCCCTTCTACTTATGAAAATATTTCTTCTTACGATGATGCAAATGAGGATGAAAATCCAACCCCACCTTCTCACGATCCTCCTTCATCTCCTCAACTTTATAAATGGGTTTGTGCTACTCGATATGCAACAAGTTCTCTTACAACTGATCCTACAGATCAATGATGTACAGGTTCTCAGTTTGATAGGATCTCTTCTTCACTGACTCAAGCTTCAGCAAATTATGACCCTGACACCTTTGTAGAACCTTTTGGCTATCCAAATTGGGATGGAGTTATGAATGAAGAATATCACTCATTATTGGCAAATGATACATGGGATCTTCTCCCTCTTCCAATGGGAGGAAAACTTGTTAGATGTAAATGGATTTACAGAACCATGTTTCGACCAGATGGAAAAGTTGATAAACATAAAGCTCGTCTTGTTGCTAAGGGATTTTCACGAGTTGAAGGCACTAATTATACTAAAGCCTTCTCTCGTATTGCTAAAATGAACTCTACTTTCCTTGTTCTTTCCCCTGTTGCCTCTTTCAAATGGGAAGTCCATCAGATGGATGTTAAATCTACCTTGTTGCATGGGAACTTGCATGACGAAATCTATATGGAAGAACCTCCTAGATTTATAAAAAAAGACTTTCACCTTGTATGTTGGCTTAAGAAATCCCTATATGGTCTCAAGCAAGCCCCTCAGGCTTGGAATGCCAAAATGGATATCTTTCTTTTAGATGTCGGCTTTTCTAGGTGTCATTCTAATAATACTATCTACACTAAGAAAGTTGGTAAGTCTTTTATAATTCTTGCTATTTATGTTGATGATCTTATCCTTATTGGTAGTCATCCCAACCTTATAACCCATGTGAAGTCTAGCCTTAAAAATCAGTTTGAAATGATAGACTTAGGAGACTTTCATTATTTTCTTAGTCTTCAAGTCTTGCAATCCAAAGAAGGTATTTCCCTTTCTTAGTCTAGGTATGTCTGTGATCTTCCATGCCACTTTCATAAGAAGGACTGTAAGACAACACCTTCTTCCTTTCAGTCTGGAGCCTAACATTTAGTCACTTGTACTTCCTGTGAATTTGATGCTACCTTACATCATCATCTTGTAGGAAACCTTTTGAATCTGACCCACTCCCATCCTGAACTTTCCTTTGTTATTGGCCTTATTGTTCAGTTTATGAAAAGCCCACATGAAAATCATTAGAAATAAAATGAAAGAATACTTCATTATGTTTGAGGTACATCTCAGTTTGGGATTCATTACAGTGAAAAAGCATCTCCTCCATTGGTCATTTTCACTGATTCTGATTGGGCCAGTGACCCTGGTGATCAGAAGTCTACTACAAGTTATTTCTTCACTCTTGGTTTTGGACCTATTACATGGGCTTGCAAGCAACAAAGTACAATTTCTCTTTCTTTATAATAAGCAGAGTGTCATGGGCCCATAGAAGCTAGTAAGGAAGTCATGTAGCTTCATCAGATCCTATCAAAGTTTGGCTTTCAGCAACATCATCTGACTACACTTTGGTGTGATAATCAAAGTGCCATTAAACTATGCAAAGAGCCAGTCCAACATTAACGTAGCAAACACATTGAACTACACATTCACTTCATCAGAAATATAATACATGATCATGTTCTTGAAGTGCAATATTGTTCAACAGATGATCAAGTTTCAAAATGTTTACAAAGGCTATGACAGAGGTGAAGCCTACTAAACTTCGATCTATGGTTGGATTTTAGAAATTTGCCACTAAGGGGGGATAGGCTCTAATGCTTCCTTCCTTCTCCTATTGTGTCATATTTGTACATCCTTCAATCCTACCCCAAGTTGTTCTTAAGGGGGGATGTTAGGATATTCCCACACATAGGAGATAGTTAAGTAATACTTGGTCTAGTGTAGAGTTACCCAAGGTTTGTTTCTTTACTATGTACTTTTGTAACTTACAGTTTGATGGTCATGATATGTTCTAGACTTGAAGTGAGCTGATGGTTTATTCTCTCCTCGGTATTACCAGCACTTGATATGTATCTTAACACCCGATTGGTCCATGATGTTTATTTAAATAGCATGGAGGGTCATTTGTAAGGTGATCGTTCATGAGAGAAGCTCATGTAAACTTTCTTTGTTTTATTAATAAATTGCCTGAAGTGGCTATATTGGCTCAAGCCATAAACTGCTTCCCTCTGTGAGGTTTTTAACCATGTCAAGAATATTGGTGTATTGATATATGATATGTTTGTCAGCATTGTCCTTTGGTGTTCTATCTAAGGTACTTACCCTGTAAATTCCTATAGTTATCAAAATTAATTTTTAATATTTTATTTATAAAAGGATGTATATTTGTTGTTCTGTAGTTTTTTAATTATCATTTCATTTATTTATATTGGTTGATCACATATACTAAAAGAGTGTTCAGTTAAGACACTTCTTGATGAAAATTTATTTGTCTAAATTTCTTATTGGTGTTTACCTAAAAACATAAACTATAAACTAATAACAAATATATTATTCACTTTTTTTTTGTTGAAAATATTCAAAGTAAATATTCATATATCTATTATCATTATTTTATATATATCTTTTCTTACATCTAAGATACAAATTAATTCCATGAAAACAAACAAAATTACAATATTAATGAGAAACTGAGATACCTACTGTTAGGGCCTAAATCTACGTCAGCCTAAGAAAGCCAGGTCTACGGTAACATCAAACCACGCTTCACCTGGTAGCTAGTCCTACCAGGTTGGGAAAGGGCTCTCTCCTTGTCAATCTCAATGAAAATATATTAAGGAAGGGTTGAGATGACTGATATGAATACTAATTTTAGGCTAGGTATGTTTGCTCAGAGGAATTTGATTGATTTTGATGGTTGGTTGCTGGATCAGATGGGGAAGGCAACATTGGGTCCGGGAAATCAACACAGATTTGTAGAGGTTTCTATGGGGCGAGATAGGCAAGTGTTTTAGCACTTTTAAATGAGTTTAATGGTGAGTCTAAAAACTGGTGAGGAGCTAGAGAGGGCATGAAAGTGTCATGAGTCCTCTTCAGACAGTAGAAAACATGTAAAACTAAATAAAACCTAAGGCAGAGCACTGAAACACCAATGGATTCTACCTTTTAAACTTGATTCATTTAGTTATGCATAATAAGAGAGATGATGGCACAAATAAACATAAGATCGACTGAATTACAGAGAAGAAAACAATGCTAATTCACATTACCACAAGAATCCCACAAAATTCTGCAAAACCTTGGTTCATTTCCTTCCCAAACTGTAGAAGTGATGTACAAAGTAGCTCAGTGCATCCACAAGAGTACAACCTTCACAAGTGAAAAAGAAAGTACAAGATATAGGCATCAAACCACCTATGCTAGCCATCAGTGGTCGAATCCATGAGTCAGGGAGCTGTTTCAATAAGTTTTAAACTAGGAACTAAAAAATAGCCTGTGGAACAACTTGCCTCTAAAACTATGGAGACTGATTCATTCAGCTCAAAACCACCTAAAAATGATGTATTTACCTCCTTAATTAATTTTTTTATCATTTATACATCATATTACATCAATTTACATCATATTAAATCATGAATTTGACCATGAGAGAAGAAAAAGTCAAACTGGTAGAAAACTAGGCGAAAATCTGAGTTTTTGAGCAAAATTGGCAAAATTCTGCCTGATGCACAGTGCCATTAGCCTGATGCACAACGCCTTTTCCAAGCTAAGTTTTAAAGCCTTCCCCTTCATAGAATTAGCTCCAATATGGCTTGTTGGAAAACTCTGTCTGTCTAATTTCTAGGGCAAGTGGAATTTTTAGATTTGGTGTCCATTTGCCCCTTCAAAAATTAGTTCTCCCAAGACTGCTTCCTGTGGGTCCAAAAAGTGGCAAAGAGGGCATTTTTGAGGTTTTGTTTCCCTTTAGGTGACCCAGATCTCCTCCAAACTTCATGAAAATTTATGGGTTTAAGTAATGTTTTCATGAGGAATCCAAAAATACAAGCCATTCTTCAAAATTCCCAACTAGCTCAATGCACAATGCCAGTAGCGCTGTGCATCAGAGGAAATTTCCTGTGTTTTGCAATTAAGATTTATGAAATGACAAAAATTTCTCCAAATTGCTTCAAAATTGGAAAGAGGCAAGATTATTAATTGCTTTGCTGAGAAAAGGAAGATTCAACCAAGATTTTATGTTTATCTTGCTCCTTTTTTACTTTCAAAGCTCTCCTTAACCTGGCTTTAAGGCTTCTTATCCTTGTCTTGCAAATTTTGTTCCGGGCCAAATAATGATAGGACATGTGGCACAACATGTTATTCTCCTTATTAGCCTTTTCAAGCAACTTCTGAAGGTGGATATTCACTCTTTCCAACCATGATTCTCGGTCAGCCTCTATTTCTTGCTCTAGTGAAGTGAGCTTGATTTTCCTTCTTTTTGCCACTTGCCGGTTTTACCTTATGGTTTGCGGCTCCATAATTGTTTGTTTGTCCTCCAATTGCTTGTTATGTTGCTCAAGGTAATTAATGATCCATTTAGCCCTCTCAAGGTCAAGTGATAAGTCTTGGATCTCAGCTTCTTTCTCCTTGATGATTAAATCCTTGAGTCTTAAGCTTTGGGAGCCCAAATCAGTGTCCTCTTCCTCAACCAAAATAAAATCCATGTCTTGGCCTTCAGAAGGCCCTTCATCATACAATGGTTGCTTTCCTCTGTCCTGTACCTATTCTATTGAAGAAGAAGGCAAAGCCCCTTTCGCCTCAGGTGAAGATATCATTTGTCTGTTGTCCGGTGAAGAGAAAAAGACCCCTTCTACCCCTAGTGGAGATAATCGTTGTTTGGCAGCTACAAAAAGTCTTCTTGTGCCCTTTTCATAGGTTAGAAACACAGGAATGTGAGCCTCTTCAGTTCTTCTTTCATGCTTTCTTTGTTGCCCGGAAGGTCCACCTTTCTCTTGAGGTTCTAGAAAAATTTGAGGCCCCTCGAAAATCTCATGGGCAATGAAGGTTTCCCATGGCACTCCCAACTAAGTGAGCTAATGCACAACAATAATCTTCATGACAGAAAAATGATAAATGCTATTAAGTTGTTCTTGGTATGGTTTTCTCTTTCCAAATATAGTCATCCTCACTATGTTTTTGCGAATGAAGTATGGAATACACATCATTCTAACCTTGGTAAAATGCATAAGCAATCTGATATGATAGGCATAGATTCTAGAGAACCTTCCCTCACATGTGAAGTATTTAATGACGAGTTTCATTAGTGAAACATACCGGTCCTCCAAAAACATAAAAGGAAACACCTTGCCCAATTTACTATGATATTTGGCTTTAATGTATGGTTCATATTTCTGCTTGTTGATATTCTGTCTTTTGTTCCATATTTCCCCACATTTGGCATCCTAGTTGCTTCTGCAATAATGGCTGGTGAAAGAGTGAAATTGATGCCAGCAAGCTATACCATATTGTCCTCCATGTTGATGACAAATTGCCTAGCTAATTCATGATGATACTTAACCCTCTCAACTAACTTACAAAACTCAAAGCAAGATTGGTATCTGAAACAAGTAGCTGCAAGGGGACAAGCAAGAAGTTCAGCAATGCTAATAGGCTCCTCTTTGATTATTTTCCCACCCTTGTGAGGTCTCCTAGGTTGTACATTCCTTTCTCCTGAACTGTCACTTTGTGTTTCTTCTTCATAGCTTGAGTGACAGTTTCTTGCCATGATGCTTAGTATTGTCTTAGGAAGATGATGTGATGAAGGAGGACAATGGTGATAAGTATGCAGAGAGTTTACTCTTGGGAAATGGAATTGGGGAATGAGGGGATTAGTTTTGGGAAATTAGGGTTTGGTGAGGGAATTAGTTGCTTTTTGGGGAGTGGGATATGGGAAAATGGGATAAATCGAGTGCTTTAGGGTAATAAAAGAGTGAAAATGGTTTTTTGTGATGATGGAATGAAAATTGCACAATAGAATGGAAAACAATGAAGAGAAGCTAGGGTTTCATTTCACACATGCAAGACTGATGAACAACACAACTGTGAACTCAAATTCAGCTTTAGGATGTTGTTTACTTACTTCTAGCATGAATATGTAGCAATTTTTAGGGTTATGGCACAATTTGGAACAATTTAGGAAGATCTAGACTAATGTCCAGTGCACTGGGCCTAATGCGCAGTGCCCTCCTGATGCGCAGTGCCCATTCAAAATAACACTACAGGAAAGCCTCTGATGCGCAATGCCAGCCTAATGCGTGGCACACCGCCTCTCATGCACAGCGCTAGGCCAAGTTTCTTTGAAAAATAGGGTTTTTTGTCTCCTTGGCTCCAAATCACGCTTTTTGACTCTCCAAAGGATCTTTGCTTAATGAAATGATAAATAGGACCCCTTTCGCTTTAAATATGGATGACCTTTAATTTTCACTTATCTCAAACCCACTTTTCTAATGTCAAAGTCACTTTTGGTCTTGAGCTCTGTTTTTCCATTGAAATTGACTTTTCTTAATCATTTGCTAAACTAATGCATTGATGCTTGTGCTTTTGTTTGCAGTGGCTAGTGTTGGCATGGTGAGCAAGGGCAACAATTTTGAACTTATTACATATAGAAAATATTGAAATTACATAAAATTTTTATACATAGAAAATAAAAACTCTATTTTACATCAAAATAGAGATTTGAGGTAAAAACCACTTATTGAGCATATCATCAATGAAAATTTGAAATTGTGAACTTATTAGACCTCCTCATGTGTCTGCTAACCGTTTATTGAGTTTTTTGTTGACCATGGTGACAAACCCTAGACCTAATGAGACCTAAAACCCTAAAAATGATTCTTGCAAATGTAATGACAAAAAATTACTGTAAATGACCTGAACATGTGAAAATAGGATAGCAGGTAAATGACATGAGGGAAACTGACAATGAGCCACTACCATCAGTTGATCCATGACCTTATGGAATGCAGCTGATCGGATGGGACACCTAAAATGCATGCAGAAAGAGAAATTTGATCACTGATGGAGGGATGAAGATACCAACACTAACACCTACTTCACCATTTGTCATAGCTTTTAAATACTATATAAGATTTATAAACTTGTGTTACATTTCATAGTTTTCCTCTTATAAATTAGATTGAACAATTCCCCCCCCACACACACACATATATATATATATATAATGACTATCCATCAAAACTATCCGGCAAACTAGTTAAAAAATAATCCTTTAAACATGGATATATCAATTATTACTTACTATCGATATCTAAATAATTTATATAATTATTGACACATACAATACCCTTTAATCGTTATGTTCATTACTCTCTAAGGCTTGGAACTAATACTCGGTTAGAAAAATGTATTATATTTCCTTTCTTGACACTATTGACTCGCATCATGGATATGCTCTATGATTTATATTTTTATTAAACTTTTCTCCCATGGTAAACTAAAATACCTGAATATGTCCCTCAACTCAAAGAAACCTTTAGAGATCAATGATCATGTCATAAATTCAATGGAATAAAGTTGTTGCTATCCTCACCATCTGTGCTTAGGGTTTCCATCCAAATATCGATAAGTTTTTGGGTAGTTAATGGAAACCACTCACACCCAAGACTCCCATTTTTACCCTCATTCTGCCTATCTGTTGATGCAGCTATGCAACTCTCGGAACTTAGGGGTTTGGTCGTTTTTCCGGAAAGTCTTCACTAGGGTGAGTGTATTTGTCATGGTTGTCTCTCTAAACTATTCATACACTATTACAAAGACTTCGTAAGGGATTTAATTATTTTTGTGATGTTGGTCGAGCAACATGGAGCCATATTTTCTTAAGGTGTTTCTTCACCAGCATGCAATGAGGTATTTCATCTCTAGGTAATGGAGTTTATATCGTTTTTCTCTTCATTTATTTTGTATTCTTATTGTCATATTTTGTACTATTAACCCTGAATATTTACCAAGAATTCATTTACGGCCCGCCACTTTTCTAAGGCATCTCTACAGGGATCAATTTTTATGTTCTTGTTAGGGTTTTGGGTTCTTTATAGTTTATTATTTTAATCTTCTACACACATTTCTCATTGTTGTGAAGCATCTAAATCATCCATTCTTCATGTTTTATATGAAGGTGATAAACATTTCCATAATTCTAGTTTTCTTTCTGAGTCAAGCTTTCTTCAACCATGACAACTAACAATACCAAGAAATTTTATTTTCTCCAAGTTCGTCGGTTTCTAACCTTCTCTACGAAAGAGTTTCAAATGGCTAAGGTTCTCAAATTATGTTGATAAATTCTCATTTCTATCTATATGAGTCATTACTTCTTATTCGACAACAATATATAATTATTTAATTATTCTTGAAAAGGACTCATAAATATGTGAGGGTTGAACTGTGTTATTTTTTTTGCGAGTAGGATTAATTATAAATTTTCCCTCACTCAAGTTACATTTTGGTTCGTGGTATGTCCATAGTTTATTTATCGGCCATTACAGTGAGCATGAATAGTGTTTTTTCGTCTGGTGGAACAATACTACTTATTACTTTAACCGTGGTGAACAATTCCCCAATGGGACAAAATCCCATTCACGGAGTTTGTCTCTCCTACTCAAGTGATAGGGTTCTTATTTAGGGATGAGACTATTTTCTCTGCGAGCTTTTGGCTTTCTATGGAAACTAACTTGTTCCCAATATTTGTAATTATTTACATTCTAATTTTAATAAATGGGTTCAAGTTATCCCTTTGTCCTTCCATTAATTCTCTAAGAGATGCCTATGAGTAAAATTGTATTCGTTATGCACTTAGGTTCTCTTCTTAATTCAATTTTGTAGTCACCTATCATATTTAGTTACCCATTCACCCCTTCTATTTATTCAAGGCACAAAAACATTGTCCTATAAATTTCTTATCATCATAGAACACCATAGGAACTTTGTTTAGAAAAATTCATGGAAATTAAACCAGACTTTTGATATAGAAATCTCTCGTTCCACAAAGGAACTCCAATTCATATTATCTATTAATATCAAGAGGTTGACAACTTGAAAGAATTATTTACCACATTTCAAAGTTCCAACCTCCTCAAAAGCAATTTTTTTGTGATATTATTTAGGAGTATTACAAGTTCTTTCAGAATTTCCAATAATCAAATCATTTAGAATCAGTATCATATTCTTTCTTTTAAAATTCCAAGTTCTTTCATACATTCATAAAAATTACCAAATTCTTTTCATTATTCCCAATTTCTTCTATGAATAGAACCTTTAAGAATAATACCAAACTCTTTTCAACAAATTAATACTTATCTCTCTAAGTTAGCTCTACAGAGAAATGAGAACCAGGGAAAAAATCCTTTTCCATCCAACTTGTGAGACTGGCTATTATGTCCAGCTCTCCCCCCGAGCCTCTTAGTTTTTAGAGTAGTTTAAGACAATGACCATTCTGAGAATTCCACTAGCTATGACCATCTCAAGTAGACCCTCAACAATGCCATTGTTTTCTTAATAGTGGCTTGTCACATATTTCTTTTTGTTCTTTCCTCTTCTCTAGGCGCTCTTTTCTTTTCCCAATTGAGATGTTTTCTTTTTAATCTCTTGAGAGAAGGATGTAACTGTCTAACTACCTAGAACTAAATATTTTCTTTCGAAATATTTTCCCTATCATGTCTTTGACTAGGAAAAACCTTATTTTAAAGAAATTAAAATAATAAATATACTTTTACATTTAAGTTATTTACTAATCTATCTTGAACTACAAATTCTTGCACAAGAAGAAAAGTAAATACTAATTATTTTCATAGCCAAGGGTGTTACATCTTCCCCCCTGAGTGAAACACCATCCCTAGTGTTTACTCATGCCCTTGGAATAGGTCACAGTGTTATTCTTGCATTAATCTTTCATCTTCCCATGTGGCCTCTTCTGAGATAAAGTTCCTCCACTACACTTTAACCTCGGTGCTAGATCGACTTTGTAGCATTGTTTCTCTCTTACCAAGAATATGTAGAGGCTCTACTAGGAACACTCCATCTGGTTCCACCTGTTCTACAATACAAGATGTTATTACTGACATACATTTAATAAAATAATTAACTATCAAGGATAAAATTATCTCTTAAAACTCATACCTTCACTTCTTGAAAGTTAATTATATGTCTAGAGTTAAATACATATTTTTTAATAAAGATACATGAAAAGCATTATGGATTCACATGGAGCTGGGTAATGCTAGTTGTTGTGCAACAGGTCTAATTATTTCTAGTATTCGAAAGGGCCCACAATATTGAGGGGCTAGTTTTGTACATTTCTTCAATTACAAAGTACTTTTCTTGGGTTTTACTCAAACATACATGTGTTCCCCCACCTGGAATTCCTTGAAAGTTCTTTTTTTATCTATGTATGCATTCTTCCTATCTTGAGTAGCTTTCAAATTTTATAGAACCCTTTTTATGGTGACCTCCATTTCCGCTAACATATCGGTCCCATCATTAGTTTATATTCTAGTTTTTACCAATTAATGGGTGTTCTACATTCTCTCATGTATAAATCTTCAAAAGGGCTCATTTTCACTGATTCATGAAAATTGTTAATGTAAGTGAATTCCACTAGGTGGAGGTACTCCTCCCATTTGCTCGGTTGTTTCACTACACACATTCTTAGCATATCTTCCAACACTTGGTTCACTCTTTCTATTTTTCCACCTGTTTGTGGATGGTAAATGGTACTGAATTGAACTTGAGTTCCTAAAACCATAAATAGAGTTTTGAAATTTTCTAATGTGAATTTCACATCTCTGTCAGAGATCATAACTTTTAGCATTCTGTGTAGTTTACAAATGTCACTCATAAATATGTCTACAATTTGGATAGTTTTATATGTAGATTAGACAATAATGAAATGGGCTACTTTACTCAGCTTATCTACTACCACCATGATTGAGTCATTATGTCTCATTGTTTTAGGAAAACCTATTATAAAATTGATATTAGTTACTTCCCATTTCCATTCTGAAATGTGTAGCAGGTGAAGAAACCGAGTCAGACGCTGATGTTTAGCGTTGACTTATTGGCATTCTAATAATTTGGCCAAATAATCTATGATTCTTCATCTCATTCCGAGCCAAACATAGTTTTTTTTTATAGGAGAAAACAACTTTTGATAGCCGGAATGGGCAGTATAAGGTCTCTTGTGAAATTGTTCTACCATTAATTGTTTAAAAACTGCCTAATTAGTAACATATATCATTGCTTTATATCTCAATAAATTGTATTTATTTATGGTATAACAACTTGTTGTCCATAACTATTTGTTTGTTTGGTTTGCTGCCATAAACACAATATTTTGTGTCCTTACTAGCAGCCTCTTTAATTTTATCTAAAAAATTAAATTCTAGTTGGTTATATGATATTTCATACACATGGTGGGATTTCCTATGAAGACTGTCACATCATGTTGAGATATATCAATTGTAGAACAAGAATTCCATGTGAAAATGGTGAGTTTGAACTTGGTGAAACTGACATGTGGCAAAGGCCACATGGGCATTGAGACCCAAATACCTTATACTCCATGTGAGTGAGAGTTTAAGGATGTGTTAATGGGCTGGAATGTATCACCAATAGCTAGGGAATCTCCACGGTCTAGGATCCCAGTCAAACTCTACACCTTTTGGTCTAGGAGTCCCGTCCATTATGTAGGCTCAGTTTCCATCTCGTTGGTTAAGATTTTCCTCAGAACAAGAAAGTATCAACTTAAGGGAGAAAAAAATAAACTTCAACAAATGCAAGTAAGTAACCTATGGAAACCCAATAGAACAAATACCATGAATAGAAACAACCTAAATTTAATGTGTGAATCCCAAGAAAATAATTGTTAGTAAGACTTAAAATAAGATTCGTACATACATATGAGATGAATTTACCAATAGAAAATAAGTTCATGGTTAATTACAACATAAAATCATTAGTAACCACACAATCATGCAATCATACAATGTTAACATTAATAAAGTAGTTTACAAACATAAGCGTAAGGTAATCAAATCATATACCATGCATAGGTTGTAAGAAAAATCCCATAGTGCATGAAGACACTAGAGGAAACAATGTGTAAAAAGCTCAAAGGAACTTTCAATTATTTAAGATAATAATATCCATGACACCATTACACAAGATCTTCATCAATTCAATAAGTGGCAACATAAAATTACTTCGTGCATTCACTAGAAGATCCTTAGTTCTCAAAATAATATATACCAAAATGAGTCCAAAGTTAAAATTCCATTACAATGTGTCAAGAGAGCATATTTATAGAAAAAAGGTGACTCTTGATCTACTCATGACACTTGAGCTACCTCATGACCTGTCATATTCCCACGAGACTGTAATCCACTCCTGTCTCAATCCTACTATGCACGTGTGAAATAAATGGATCTATTCTAATAATTTAAAAATAGGTAATTCTGGAACATCCACATGTCATTCCTACACAATATATAAATTCTAGATATTGTAATTGGTTTCCATTTTGACCACATTTTATTGCTCATCCCCATGTCTATGAAGGCACTCTAGGGCATCAACTATTTGAGTGTTCTTTTTTACCTTGATCTAATTTGACAAAGTTACTAGCCAAGTGTATATCCTCACTAGCTCTATCACGTACTGAGAAATTTTCTCTTTCATCACCTACAAGTTCTCCACAGTAGAGGCCTATTTGAGAGGACTGAGAAATTGCTAAATTGCATGTAGGACTCCCTCTTTCTTCCTTAGTTCCATGAATGCTCTGATAGAAGAGACCTTTTATACTTCAATTACAGGTTTCAATACACTTAGCAAATGCTTATATGAAGCCAAAACGTTTTCCACATCCTTTAAAAGCTTGTCCTGTGATTGGATCTTGATAAAAATTTAGAATTTGTTATTTTGAGTGTTTATACATTCATTTATAGGGAGAATTGCCAACACATTCAGATATTTGGAAGTTCACTCACATATGTTTGTTGAAAACTCTGGTGGTTTGTTTGAGCATAGTTGTCTTCCCTTAGTATCATCCTAAATAATTGGGAAGGGTGATGTAGTATGATAAAGCTTTATCATCTCTTCAAATACTATAGTTATGGGTTCTTATAAAGTTTCTACCTCTTCTTAAATGGATGCTTCTAACTCCTTTGTACTTGACTGGACTATACATTGAACTTTATTCTCTTATTCTAACTTCTTTTTATCTTCTTATGCTTTTGCAGCTCTTTGTGGAAAATCATAGAGCTTGCCCTAAACTTCTACAATCTGTTTGTTCATCTTTCTCGCATTTATCTTTGTTTCAGTCATGAC
Source organism: Pinus taeda (assembly GCA_000404065.3). Taxonomy (NCBI): domain Eukaryota; kingdom Viridiplantae; phylum Streptophyta; class Pinopsida; order Pinales; family Pinaceae; genus Pinus; species Pinus taeda. The sequence goes on from APFE031652868.1 coordinate 139,832, forward strand.
GACAATTCTAGCCAAACCAATCATCTCAGGGTTCATAGTAGTATCCAAGACATTATCCTTCTATGTGGTTACTGAAAACAATTTAGCAGGGTTCTTGGCATAGCATTTTCTTCTTTCCTGCATAACAATATAGTTAACCTGATCAAAAGTCAATCTAGTGTGGTCCAATACCTCTTCCTCTTCCTCATCTAGAATGCCCAATTCTTTGAGTGGCAGGTTTTCACAGGTAATTGTGGTGGATGGAGGAATGTACAATGGAGGGATATCAATCTACATATTGGACTCTTAACCCTACGTCTATTTTTCAACATCAAACTCGACTTTCTTATCGAGCTATTATTGATAGTTTTTTATTTCTTCCTCTTCCTACCTCCTTACAATCTTCTTCAACTTTTATCTTTTGTTCTTATTCAATTCTTTTCTTCTCTCTTTCCTCTTATTCTTTTCTCTGTTGATTTCTTCTTTTTCTTTTCTTTTCTTCTACTCAACCTCATGTTTCTTTCATTCTTCTTCTTCTTTCTTATGTCATTCTTCCTCCTGCTTCCTCTTACTTTCCTCTTCCTATTGCTACTGTTAGAGATCCTCATGTTGTTGATCTCTTGTCTTTTGTGATTGTCTCAGATATTCCTCCCTTTTCTCATTATCTATTAATTTTTCCTTGCAAGAGATGCATTTCTTTCCTCTAGGGTTTCTTCATATTTTTGTCCCTCATATTCATCCAATCTGTCTCCTTGGTCATTACTTTTATGAATGTTATGTTTTCCCACTGTCTTTTGTTTCTCTTTCTTTATTTTAAGGAAGTTTATGTTAGCTTGTAGGCTTATGTTTTCTTGAGATTGTTTGGCATGCTCATATTCCTTTTATTTTTATTCAGTTGGCCCTAATTCCGTAGAAGCATTATACCAATTCCTGACTTTATCTTCATGGAAATGCTTGTTGTGAACACATGACCAATTTAATACAAGTTGCTTCCATAATACCCTTTAGATCATATATGTAGCGACTCAAATCCACAAAATATAATCATTTCATTTATTCATCCTCTATTTCAACTTCCTTAAAACTCTCAAGGGTGTATGCCCCAATAGTCAAAGGGAAGGCATGTCAAGGATTTTTCCTGCCTTTGCATAGTGTTTTAGAGAAGCTCGTGGTCATATGATAGCAAACCTCCTGCATTAGAATCTTGTCCATATCAAAGATGGGGAGAGCCTAATGAGGATTATATGAACCAAAAACTTTAATGAAGTTGCCCTCTTCAATGAAAACCAATCTGACAGTCTAACATTTATCCCCTTCACTCTCTTGGACAGATAAGGATCATCTTCTCCAAAGAGTAATTGGTTCAAAGGAAAAATAAATGATTCAAGATTGGTTTCATGCATACTATTATAGATTGGGTCTCAATCTATCTTGTCATGAAGGTGCTAAACCTCCTACACTTCAAGGGTCTAGTTATAGATACATCCCTAGTAATGACATCTCACACATACTGTATCTAAGAGGTATGATTCCCTATATAATTTTGATGGTTGATCCTTCTCCTCGTTCTTCACTACCAGTACATTGGTCCTTAGAGAAAAGTTTGGAGTGCTTGCCCAATGGAAAATAGTTCCCCTCATTGTAGCAATGTATAGGATAGGGACCCATGTACCAAGAAAGGTGTTGATTTCTGACCTTCCATATAACTAGTTCATCATTGTTTCCATAATTTGGTAGAACATCCTAAGGCCCTCTAATCTATAAACCTAATAAACCTTGACTTGGAACTTGGAGGGCTCTTGGCACCATGACTTTAGAATATATTTAGTTGACATATGGAAGTCTAAATTCCACCTAGTGTTGAAGGTCTCTTCACTCTCTAGTAACTTGTAGTAGGCATCAATGTATACAATAGTAAAACAAGAAAAAGATTCACTTGTGTGGATTCTTATAATCCATTATTATGTATGAATATTTTGTAGGATCTAATTGATGGTTTTTGCATAAGGGAGGAATGGAAGATGTGTGGCTACTTTGTGAAGCCATGACCTATTAATATTGATTTATACCTTGAAGTCCTCTTGGTCTTTGGAAGATTTTTCCTTGAGAATTCATAATATATGTTGAATCATGAGAGCTTGGTGGTCTTTCTGATATAGCATGTGGTGTCCCGGTATATTCGTGGTGGTGGTCCTTCTGGAACTTCAGGGACATTGCTCTCCATAGTTTTTTGAGAGGCCTTGATTTTTGGAGGTAACATCTCCCCAGATAAAGATGACATTGATATACAATTCATATCAATGTTACCTTTCATTTCAAACAAGCAATCCCAGGATGGGAACGAAAACATAAATAATATTAATCAGAGAAATGACCATAAACTAAGATTCAAAATGTGGGGAATAAGATAAAAAATCTTGAAATAACAACTTTGTTTGAAGGATATGGTGCATGTTGCAAAACCTAAGGGGAGGCAATCGGTGAGTTAGCAACTTGGCGACTAGGAGGTCACTAGGCCATGGGGATGGGTCGATCGCTAGGTTGCAAGGTCATATGAGTTGTTGAGTCACAGATTAGAACATATCATGGTTTTTAGAAATGCGACTTGGCCTCCTTTGGAATTTGGACAGCTAGAAGCTTAATGGAAGATGAAAAATGGTGGATTCTAGGTTAATCATGCACTTTGCAGGGATTCAGGCGAATCAAGAATTGAAAGTGAGGAGTTGCACTGAAAATGAGAGATAGGCATTTTTAGAAATGGGAGATTAGATGGAAGAATGGAGGTATAAAAGGTTTTAGGGCGAGTTTAGCTTGGAAATGGCTCAGAGAAGCTAATAAATCTAATCTGAGCAGGAAAATACACATTCTAATTGAAAAAAGACACACATGGCAAGAGAAATGATTACAAGGAAGGTGGAAATACACCTACCTAGAGAGAGGAGTCACCTGCTTGCTTAGTCACCAATTTTCCCTGCTTTGAGCTCTCCAATCAAATAAATGAATGAAAAATGAGTGGGGAGGTTATTTATAAAACAATCGTACATGTGGGGTTCAAAGGTCACAAGGCCGTAGACTAAGGTAGGTCACATAACATGACATTTAATTATCTTGTGACCTAGTGACCATGCGACTCAGAAAAGGCTTATGGTATTTAAGGTCACAAGGTAGACTAAATGGTGATATTAAAGATCAACTAGATAGAGAATGTGCAACTTGGAAACTACACTTGGTGATTGGTGTAGGTCGAAATTTGTCCGGTCACAAGGTCATTGATTTTATAATTTCATGAGTTGTGCAATCGTAATTTGTGACTTGTCAACTTCGACCAATAGAGTATGTTTAGGAAGGGGTCGCAGGTCACAATTTAATATCTTAAAGTAATGGATCTATTTACAACTTGCAACCCTGAGAGCAAGTTAATTTTTGAATTTATAGATTGAAATTTATTAAGGAGACTAAAGAATTTTTTGACCCACTACGAAGATGTGAAAACTCGTTAAGGTGTAGACAGAGGACAAAAGTCTAGTAAGGAGGGGAGGGCTCAAAATTTTTGATGGGGTCAATTTTTGGGGTTGTTTTAGTGGCTACAACAAGATGGTATATGTATGACATTCAATAAAATTATGAATATTACTTCCCAAAGTTTTCACTCCCACCATAAATCGATTTAGTGCATACAAATGTCAACCCTTTTGATAGGATTAAGGGGCAAGGAGGTGACAGAACCCCATAATATATATTATAATGTTCACCTCGTACAAATAATTTTAGGGCATAAATATATATGATCACAACCATATATATAAGTCAACATGTAAAGTTGGACAGTATGGTCAGCAAAGGACCATGTGGTTGACATAAGGGAACTATATACTAATATGTCCTAATTCCATATCATAGACCGTGAATAGTTATGAAAAGGTTAAGAAAAAATATAGATTTATGTGTTTATAATATGAATAGGGCTTGTGTAAATGCTTAAAGTTAACCTATGCGTTAATATTAAAAAAAAAATATGGTTAATGACTAAAGTTTTATCATAGAAAAATTCCTCATCTATATGGAGAACCAATTATGGAATTGTAATTCAAAAATTGGATTTTTTTTTGGGCATGCTTGCACTTTCATTATATCAAACTAGTCTACATTCATTTTAACTCGATATTTAGGAAGCCCCAAGGGGAATCAATTCTCTCATGATGAAAAAATTTCATTATATTAAACTAGTCTACATCCATTTTAACTCGATATTTATCAAGCCCCAAGTGGAATCAATTCTCTCATGATGAGAAAATATTTATTTTAAGTGAAAAAAATGAGGAAAGGATTGCACCTAAAGAGATTTAATCCCTCTAGATGCTTGATATATCCAAGTTAAAATGGATCTAGTTTGGTTATATATATATATATATATATATATATATATATATATAGTTATGATTTTCATTAGTTGTCGAACTATTTTTTAATATCTTAGTCACAAATAGAAACAAGTATATTTCACTTTCTCACAAAATTTATAAAAAAACAAAAAATTATAAAAAAGATAGACCATGTTTATCTTTTTGGAGGGTATCTCGACTTATAGCTCTTATCTGGCAGGATTGAAGGATATAAGGTACATAGGTTGGAAATATCATTAATATCATTAATGGCATCGATATTCATTTTAAATCAAATAAGATATATTGATTTTGACAATGGAACAATTGTTCTTGCAATGACACCATCGAATATAAGTTTAGTTGGTACTTTTATGGATAGAACTAATCTATTTATTATCGACAGACTGATATCTACTTTTATATCAATAATGACCATATCTATTTTTCCTTTTTGGTCAAGCGAAAGAAATTAGATGCTCCCTTTACTTTAACAAAATAAGAGTTGTATTTCTACATTGTCCAAACAAGTATAGGTTCATACTTAGAAGGAATGTATATATGTTTGGACTCTTGGAGAAATATATCTTATATGATTTTGGGATACCCCATATTGCATTTATAGACTATATAAGAAAAAATTAGTATTATATTTTTAGATGAAGAGAATAGATTTAATTTTATACTTTAAGATGATGTATATATATTAGAGATAAATTTTTTTTTCTTAAGATTAAAGTTTGAATGTAATATATTTTAACTTTAGCACTAATTATATTTCTATTACCGCTAAAAGAGTATTATGTCATATTAAATATTGAATGGAATATTTATTTACTTCAAACACTATTTTAATTTCGGAAAATGTACTTCTCTTTGGATTAAAGGAATGTATTTTGTTTGGACTCATATAATTATCATAAAATTTAGGGAAAAAATAGAAACCAAAAAGATCAAATTACCACATATTGTTAATAAGCAAAGAATAATTCTAAAAATGTCTTCACATTCCTTTTCACACTTGAGACTAAAATTTCAAAAATCTAAAATAAAATGAATAACATACAACATGGGTAAGAAAATGAAAAAACCTCATCTTTGGAGGCTATGTCACAAAGTGGGCATGGTTGTTCTTCCCATTTTTTATTTTAATTTCATAGATTCAAAATGTTTACATAAAATATTATAACATTACGTAACATAACAATCTCTCTTCTATAATGCTTGAGAGTAGCTCCACACACAAAATAGTATGTAAGATGGACTTTATAGGTTTTTTTGACATATGGTATTGATAAGACATGATATTGACCCATGGTACTATAAGAAAACCTATTTACAAATTAAAAATCCTAGTCCCCGGTCATATCAAGAGGAGTTGCTGAGCATTGCTAAGGTTGAAATTGGTCAACTTATCTACAAGTCTGTTTCCTTCCTTGCAAACATGATTAATGAGGGAGGAATGAATTCTATATAAAAGTTTAGAAGCATTTTCAAGCCGAGCTTCTATCCCCTTGAAGGATTTATTAAACTAAATTTTGATGGAACTTCAAAGGGAAACAAGGGGTAGCGAAGCTATGGAGGAGTTTTGAGATACTTATGAGGGAAAAACCTTCATATATATGAGAGTGCAATAGGTTATAATACCAACAATAGAACTGAGATATGGGTTGTCGAGTAGGGCCTTGCCACTTCTCTTCATCAATATTATAATAAGCTTATCATTGAAGTTGATTCCAAAACATCATTAATATATTTTCAAAAATTCAATGTGAGTCCTAAGAAAATGACTTTTAGGGGAGCACCCAAATATTTGGATGGAAGTAAACTCCTTTGGATTACAAGTACAAAATAAATATCTATTTGGATGGCATGAGGGGTGTTAATGAATTCTTTTTTTAATGTAACTAAGTTGATGGAGGTACCAAAGGCATAAAATAAGGTCTGGAAATTTTCCTTGAGGGTTGAGGATTCTCTCACATTAGGAACTCCCAACAAAAGGGTATCATCTACAAATTTCTAGTGTGAAAACAAATGATTATGAGAGTCCCAGGGAAAACCCCAAAGATGTAGTTGGAGAATAACATTCTTAATAATGTATCCCAAGCCTTGAAGCATGAGAAAAAACATGTCATCTGAGATAGGGTTTCCTTATCAAACACCTAAATTAGGTACAAAGGTGAGGGAAAGAGAAACATTAATTAGTATAGAAAAAAAAAATCATGATAAGGCCATTAACTTAATTAATCCATATTTCATGAAAGAAAAAATTATTTAGGAGATGTAAAATAAATTTTTGACTAAGCTTGTCAAAGGATTTAGACATATTAAGTTTACTGAGAATATTACTTAAATCTTTGGAGGATTTGAGAGAGTGGATGTGTTCATGATCTAGACAAATGATATGCATGAATGACCAGCCTTCCACATAACTTGTTTTCACTTGGGAGATGATGCCTGGGAGGAGAAGATTGAGGGAGTAGGCGATTTATTTTGAAATGATTTGATAAATGAAATGACAAAGGTAAATGGGGCAATAATTAGAGGATGAGTTGCAGTGAGAATTGTTGGGGGTGACAACTAGGAAAGTGGAATAAAGGGAAATAATAATAGAGTTTGAATGGTGATAATATTCCATTAATCTCCAAATTTAATTTCTGAGTATTTTTTAGCAAACATGATAAAATTCAAAATTCAACTCATAAATTCCTATTGATTTTACTTGACTAATCTCTTTAATGAGAAGAGTGTTTTTCTCAGGTGTAATAAGTACCAAACTATTTCTAGTGATTTGGTGTATATCATCTCTCCTGTTCAAAAATGTCTTTGATAGAATGGATGGAAAATGTTGCATGATTTCTCACATGATTTCATTATGTCCATCCATTCTTTGATTGTTGAATCTCTCTATGTTGAGAGTATTTTTGTTTAGCGTGTGATTAATCATATCTTTATGAAGGAATTATGAGTTTCTTTCCCCTTCTTTGATCCATTGAATGTATGTTTTTTGTTCCTAGAGGATGTCATCTTCAACATGTTTTTCCTTTCACTGAGACTGAATAGAAGAATATTTTTGAATGAGGTATTCAAAAGGACCTTATATTATTATAGAGTTCTAAATACTAGACATTTGTAGCTCCAATATTATTTTGTATTTAAAAATACTACCAAATTTTCTGATATTTCATTTTTTGAGTTCCTTTTTAGGAGTTTTAGTATGTGCTAAAACTGAAACCTTATAGTTTTAGGAATGTTTTCCAATTCTTTCAACCATTTCTCAATATTGGTGAGGAATTTTAAATGTATTAGCCAAAATGCTTCAAATATGAATGGTTTCTTCTTGGGGGAACCCATCCAGTTAGGAGAGAGATTTGTGAGCCAATGCTTTAAGCCATGTAGAGGAAGAATAGATGCTTCAAAGAAGATACCTATGAGGAATAATGATTCAACAATTAGGAACCTGTCTTATCTTGAAGAAATTTGGGATGAACCTCCTCTCTTTCTATTTCGTGTGAATAGACCATTTTTTGTGTCTAGATCAACTGTTGGAAATATGCTAACTACTGGGAGGGGTGAATTAGTAGTGATAGGCTTTATTAAATTTTAAATATTTTTACCAAAAACAACCAAGAATCAGTAATCCATTAGTTGACATATGAATACATAGAAAATAAACATGTAAAAACACTATAAACAATATCAGAAACATGCAAATAAATGGACACATTTTTTTTGGTGGAAAAACCTCTCCAAGAAGAAAAAAACCACCTGTTGCTAATGCTACTAAAATATTCTCTTAATAGTTGGAAAAAATTATACATGAGTAGCTAGCACCCACTAGCTAAATGAATCAACTCCTACTACTAGATAGAGACTCTCCTCCTCTAATTGTTGTCTTCTAGTATCCCCAAGCTTGAAGTTTCTATGCCTCCAACTCCTCCATGCAAACCACATTTAAAGATGTCTCCTATAGTTTTTGTAGAGAAGGGAGACATATGTATTTAGCCAAGTGTAATTGACCCTCAAAGTATAAAAGACTGGCAGTTACACCCTCACCTTGAGTGATGTGTTAATATGAATCCTTGATCTTATGTAGAAACATAAATGCAAGGTTATATCAATATATGAACTAAAAATATATTCAAATTTTTGTTTTATTATGTACCCTTAAACTGGTGAAGTGGTGAAATGTACATCATAATTTTACATGTCATGATATTAAAAACTATTTGTGGATTGAAAATCAAGAACATATTATTCATATAGTTGTTAGCTTTCTTGATCTATAATTTCTAACCTTCTTCCTACTTTTTCAAACATTATAGTTTCCATAATAATTTTTATCGGTCACATTTGTGGGATGAAATCAAGCGAAAGAAGCTATAGAAGCAGTGTAGTTGCAAACCATCAACTCTATTTTTTTGTTTCAAATTATTATCACTATAATAATTAATATAATTACTATTATAGCCCTATATTATTATATTATAATATATGTATGTGGTATAATTATAATTATATAATAATTACTATATATTTATATTATATAATATAATATATATAGTTACAACTAAAATTACAATATTATTTTATATATAATATTATTATCAATATTCTCATTCTAGGGTGAATCCCGAGAGCACTACAAGGAAAAGAAGAATAACTCACATCCCACGTGATGCGTTTAAGGTATATGGAGGGTAAGTGAAATGTTTTAGGAATCGATCGAAGGAATGTTCTTGAAATGGTGCATTGCATAACAATAGGGACCTCGCTAGTGATCACAATCTTTGCAAGGTGAGAGATGAACTCTAGAATAACAAGCAATTTGATAGAGTTTGTATGGAGTCTCTCTGGGGAAGAGGAGACTCATCCTAATGGAAATTCTAACCTTGAGACTCTCAAAGCTCTAAGACATTGCTTCATGCTCATAAATTAGGAACCTGGAGCACAAGGTGCTCTGAGATGGATGTGATTAAAATATTATTGGTTGGACTTCCTATGTATATGGATTAGGTGGTCATGGAGACATAAGGCAAGTGGTGGCAATCATAAGACAAGGTTGTCTCTACATTCCCTATTGTTGATAACGAAAATGCATCTTTTATTTCCTTCTAATGTAAGTGTGATCTCCTTGCCTATGTTGTTTCCTCTCTTTACACTACAGTGCATTTAGTTTACTTCTGGAAGGTAAGGGTGATTGGGCATGTGCATGTGAATTTGTCGAGGAAGACGACGCATGGGCGCAAACATGCATGGAGTGTTAACTGAAGTTTAGACAATGTCTTACTTCTAAAATTATATAGAGTTATAGTGCGAGGTGTGTGACTAAATCCTAAAGCTTACACTACTCTTCTTTGTTGTTGTGAGTGTGGTGGGTTGCATAGAAACAAGGTGCTTCACTAGCGGTGTTGTGGTTTATCCTTGTGTATAGCCTTCTTTTGTGGGTGTGGTAAGACAACTAGTACCTATAGGATGCTTCAAAAAAGAGGTTGCCCAAGACAGGGAGGATGTAATCATAGGAAAGGCAACCCTAAAGAAGAAGGAGAGTTAGTTGCAGCACATAGAGACTCGCCTGGCAACGTAGAATTGTTGGGTCCATTTGAATCTATTGAGGCTGATATCCACCTCCTCCAACACTCTATCGAGAAGATTTTAGAAGCACATCACATGGACCATGCAAATCACATCATCTTCTTTGCAGACATCATGCACAACCAAATGTGTATCTTATATCTTCAAGCATGCCTCCAGTGTAACCAACACCATCTTGAAGCTCACATGAATGGTTTTGAGACTCGTATGGCACACATGGAATCTCACATACATGATGCCTTTGATAAGCCACTGGTTCAAAGATCGATGTAAATGATCCCATTAAAGAAATTGTGCCACAATGAAAGTAAGTTTTGTCTAGTTTTTTGATAATTTTGTGTCTAGTGGGCAATGCACCATAAACGATCTAGTTTCTTGAAGCTATTGTCTTTTTCATTCATTTTAATATAAATAATATTATTAATTTTATATAGTGATATTAAAATATCATAATATGTATATAATATTAATTATAAATATGTATTATATTAGGTATCTTATAATTTCTAAATAGTTAATTGATAATATGAAAGTATTAGTTAATTAAAATATATATTAATAATTAATATATTGTAATTATGACTTTTTTATAAATATAGATTATCAATATAATTAGTTATATTAAATATGATTGAAATGCAATTAATTAAATATGATTGAAATGCAATTAATTATAATAAATATGAGCACAATACATCAAAACTTTTTAAGGCTATTTTGGCTTTAGAAACTAATTAACTAGCAAAAAGGTTTTTTTACTTTAGAAATATTAATCCATATTTTAATATTAATCCATATTCATAGAGATAAAGTTACAAGAGTTACAAAACTTAATAAAAACTCCTACTTATAAAATTATTAATCTAATCTATACTCATAAAAGCATAAAATTAAAAAAAAATATATCTACTCAACAGAACTCAAATAATACTGTAGTATTATTTACTAATAACACTAAAATGAATGTTACATTTTTGTAAAATATCTATTAATAATATATTTTATAAATAAAATTCAATAATTCAAAAACATAAATAATATATTTTAATCATGTACAACAAAATAATAAATATAAAAATTAACAATAAATTAATTATAAATGATGGCATTTTTTTAATTAAATTCAAATAACTACACTTAACATCTCAACCTCCAAGTTTCGTGTGCATGTTTACCATTGCTAAAAATCAACATCTCAGTTTCAATGTGCAGGTTTACCATTGCTAAAAATCAATACACGTGTCAAACTAGTACAACTAAACTCAAACAGTGGATATAAGCTTAGTAAAAATAATTACATATTTTTATAGAAATCACTCTTTATAGAAATCATAAAAAAATAAAATATAAAAAAACTCAAACAAAACTGGTGTAAATCTCCAGATTGAATACACGTGTTAAACGAGCACCACTATTTTTGAATAGTCGACGTTGTTAAGGTCCACTAAAGTTTTCGAACTGCTGCCTACAGTTATGGAACTGAACTGCAGTCTTTCCTTAATTTAAGGAAACCAACTGCAGTAATTTCCTTAAATTAAGGAAATCAACTGCAGTTAATTAATTTTCTGGTTGGAGCTTCTGAAGTGGTCCATTACTCCATCTGGAGTTCTCTGCCTTGATTTGTGGAACAGCTGACACATAGCCATTAGAAGCTTGATGGAAGCTTGGCTATAAATTCATCTGATTGGTCCCTAAGCTAGCATAGCAATCCCCTTCACAATCCCCTTCAGTTGTTTACACCATCTAGCTAAGAGAGCATAGCTTGGAAGTGCCTTCAGATTTTCTGTGATTTTTTTTTTTTTGCTTGGATTGAAGCTGGAGTGCTGTTGAAGTGAAGAACCAAGTGGACTCTGCAGCAAGAGCATCAATGGCAGGAGGTATTCCTGGACTTATATATTTTGATTTTGAGATTCTTTAGAAAATTTAAAATCGTTGTAGGTTGCTTACATTTGGTATCAAAGCCCATCTTTGTATCTCTGCCTTGATGTGTTCTTGATGTATATCTCTGCCTTGAGTTGCGGTTCCCTGAAACGGAAACCCTATTCGCCGCGTGAATTTTGTGCGAGTCTTCAATCTTTGTTGTTCGACACTGCTATTTTCATCATCTAATGTTGTTTTCATTGACTAAAATTTGGAAATTCCAACCCTGAATTGGATGACTGTTTCTCCGTATCCGAAATCTGAAATTGCATATTTGCTGGACATCATTGGAAATGATTGGGAAATCTTTTATTTAATCAAGAGGTTTCAAATAAACTTGAAACTTTCCGCCCTATTAACACTCTATCTGAATAAGTCCGCTTAATAGCAAAGTATGATCGACAACTTTGAGATTTTGGGAATCCATCCACAATGTTTTGGAAATTCTTCATTTAATTCGAAAAGCTGTCATAATATCTCCAAATCTCCAGCACATGCGTATTATCTGATCGGATCTGTTTTCATGCCAGCATTTTTTTTTCTTTTAGGTTTCCAGGATATGGTGTTCTTTTGGGTTTTTATGAGATCAAAGGATGAGTTTCATTAAGTGCTCGATTTTTCCAATAAATTGCATTATTTAGGAAAAGGGTTATGGCCTCCGTATATGCATCAATCGTTGCTGTAAATTCTAACATTGATGGGGAAGTTCCTTGAAACGAAAACATTTTATCTAAATTTTGCAGCTTTTTGACAATATTTGGGGTCACTGCGTCACCCTTACGGGATTTGAACTCTGACCAACTTGACCTGTGAAAGGGCTTCTTATATGCAATGGGCTCTTTACGAGATTTGATTGCCCATTTATTGAAAATAGGCTTTGTTGGGATGGGCAGTGTTTTGGAGTCTTGGGTGCCCTCTGAAAACATGGTACATATCAGATTTTGATTCTTTCTGCCCACCCATTCAAGTGGTGAAATACCTTGTTCTTTTGCATTCTTTAAACATGCCATGTTTGAATTTCAAGCAAACTTCTCTGTATCAAACCTCCTAATTTCCAATTCCAGCAGTCGAATGCTAGGCCTTCGGAACCCATCAAGTTTATTGCCATACATATGTAGGGCATCGTAGGCGATAAATTTTGAAGGTGAAGTATGTTTGAACTTTAAACTGCCTCAGGCTTAAATTTTCTCCAATTTTGATGTCCTCCTACGTCCCAGGATCATTATATATGTTAGTTCTAGATAGGGGAAAGATGCAAAGACTCGAATACAGGGTTTGCACCCTCGTGTATGCTTTGCTATTGGCAAAACTTTAGGCCTCTATTTTTCCCTATGGCCATCTTTGGCATGTTGAGAGAGTGAATATGGATGGTTTGTGGTTGAACGCAGTCCGCGGAAGTATGTGGGTAGGTTCGAACCTGCCACGGTGCATACTACCCTTGTGGAAAGTTGGCATTCATTGCTGCGTTTATGACCACTCCATGAGATACCACAGTTAAGTATTCGGAGAGCAATTCCCCATTCATGGTTTATGTTGCAAGAGTAAAGACATTTCTTGCATTCTTTAAGCGGGATAGCCATGGTCCACCTGGTTCTAATCTTTGAGCTCAGACCGTTTAAACTTCGCTGAGAATATTAATAGCACTGTGTCTCTGCCGAAATTGATTTGCATATTTTGAACTTTAAAGGTTTTGAATTATATTTTCACTTTCCTTGAAACTACCTTTACCTTTTGGACGGTTCATTTTGGCCTCTTTTTGTGAGCGGTTTTGTTTAATTGCTGTAAACGTGGATGGTTGAACGAGTTAGTAAGTCTACTAGCATTTAAGCCATCGATGATGTAACATAGTGAGTAATAACTCTGTTATGGAAGTAAATGCATGCATTTTTTGAAGTCAATTGAACAAGATCAACTTTAAAATTTAAATCACCGTTTCACCGATGAAACTTTTGCTGCTATTGAATCTCTGTAACGATTCTTCAAGTCCTCCACTCGGTGAAAATGGATTTGTCCTGTTCATGCATACCAGTAGACTTTGCATCCCTTAAATAAAATGCTGAATCTTACTGAGAATCTATTTTATTCATCGTTTTCTTTGCATGATTCTGAAAAATGACATTTCCAATAATTTTAATTTTGACTTAAAAGATCTCCAATTAATGTTTGATACACCTTCGAGGAAGCTTGGATTCCAAGGAGTTCCTTTCAAGGCCTATGCTTTTATATTTCCTACAGGCAATTGTTTGATAGAGTTGCTAAACTCACCTTTTTTGGTAATCACTTTAACTGAGATTGAAATTGTGAATCTGGAGAGAGCACTCCTTGGTGAAAACTCTTTTGATATGGTAATTGTTTTCAAAGACTTCAGGCGGGAAGTTTTACTTATTTGTAATATTCCTTTCATAGCACTTGATGGTATCAAGTTATGGCTCAATTCTTTGAGCATAAAGTATTATGAAAGCATAGCAAACCTGGATTGGCAACCAATATTAAAGACTATTATGGTTGACCGAGAACAGTTTATAAAATAAGGTGGTTGAAAATTAGTATTGCAGTTGGTTTATAATACGTTTGTTGTAAAGTGGCATTTGGCATTGGGCTGAAATCTGACCATTTTAACGGTTGTAAAATGGCATTTGGCATTGGGCTGAAATCCGACTTATTTCAAGGATGGAAGTATCACTTAAGAGTAATTTTATATGCTGAAATCTTTATTTGGAATTACTCGTGCCTCAATAATGTTATTCTGCACTTCAACAGTTATTGGATTGACCTTCACTGATATATAGACTGTAAAACTGAGGATTTCACAACAGTCTTTGCCCATTTGTTTAATTCATTTTGATTTCGGTGTTATGCTCCCAATAATGATAAGTGCTGAATTCTTTGATAAGATCTCGAATGGATATAATTCACGCATTGCGCTACTTGAATTTGATTAGCTTAATTGTGACAAGCTAAGGCATTTAAGTATTTCTGGAATTTACTCAACAAAAGTGACTTCCAGGAATGTTATTGTAGCAGCTCTCTAAATGGGGATGTCAGAGTGGGAGCTCCTGGAACACTCTCGACATGCCATTTCTGGGTATTTGTGAGTGTTTTTTCTGGCTTCCCTACTCCCGGAAACAGGGAACCTTGGGAACAGTAACCCTGAGAGTGTGGTTCTCATGCTTCACAGGTCTGCAGCTTATTTTTTCAATCCAACAAATACTATCACTGGCCAGTGCATTTCAACTATTTGTCAACTAGTCCTTAGTGATCTAATTTGAGTCAGAGCTGATCACTCTATAATAAGTTTATTATGATTTTTTTTTTTAAAATTGTCTTTTCAAGTGGTTTGCAACCATCTTTTCCCTTACATCTCTTGTCTTCGTCTACCCTTAAACAGGATCGCTTGTTGGTTTTAATATGCCTGTATTTAAAGAACAATTTGCTAATATATCGCAGTAAATGTGCTAGAACTTCAGAAAGCTCTCAGCTTGTTGAGGAGCATTCCAACATCTGAGTTGAAAGATCTTAGACATGGTTGCCCCTTGTGGGCTGTTTCACAGTATCTTAGTTGAAGGATCGCTTTCCTGAGTTGTGAAACATATCAGCGCTCTCACATTGACTCTTACTTGGTCTAATTATTTTTTTTTTATAATTTTGTTTGATTTATAAACTTAAGGACGGAGCCTGAAGTCAAGCCAGCTAGCCTTCGAACTGCATTTGCTATGCAAGTGCAAAGTAGATCAATGCTGCTTCAGTCAATCTCCGGGTTTTTGTTTATAAATTGAACAAACGATTTGCAGTGATTTAAGGTAATGCTGACTGCAAATTACCATTTATGTAAAGAATAATGTCTAGTGATCTATATATAATTTTAATTAATTAGAGAATAGCCACAACATCTTTAATTCATTAAAATTATATATTTTGATTGGTTAGATCACATAAAGATTATTTAGACATTAAATTGCAATTAATTAGACTAAATATACTAAATTTTATCCCACAAGAATTTTTATTATATTTATATAATTAATTAGGATAAAATTTCATAACCTACCCACAGAGTTACGATGACACGATGTTATCATAAAGTTCAAAACAATGATAATTGAATCTGCTGAACATTAAAAATTTAGCCACAGGGCAATTTTTTATGTCATAGAATTCAATTATATGAGCATGTTTATGGGTTATAAACATGAAATTTTATTAAGCCTCAATTTTAAGTTTCTTGAAAATGACTTGATCAGTGGGAGCGATCAAACCAGAAACATATTTTTTGAGAAGGATCATTCAGAATCTCACACTTCCACTATGGAAGACAAGTTCGTCTCCTGTTTTGAGGCCACTGTATATGGTGTATGGCTTAAGAGTTACATTTCTGGGCTTAGAATTATAGATTCTATCTCTAAGCCATTGAGAATATATTGTGATAATTCAGCTGCTGTTTTTATGGCTAAAAACAACAAAAGTGGGAGTCGAAATAAACACATTGACATTAAGTATTTAGCTATAAGGGAACGTGTT
>APFE031652873.1:0-10087 GCA_000404065.3 Pinus taeda
GGACATCCTGGTCCTTCACCCGGATCTGATGGTACCTCGACCTCAAATCAATCTTTGAAAATAATTTCGCGCCCCTCAACTCATCCATAAACTCATTTATACGTCGGATGGGGTAGCGGTTCTTCAATGTCTTCTTGTTGAGGGCTCGGTAATCTATGGACATATGGAGGGACCCATCCTTCTTCTTCACTAGCACAACTGATGAAGCAAAAGCGTTGGAACTGGGCCTGATATGCCCAAGTGCCAATAGCTCGTGGATGGCCCTCTCTATCTCATCCCAATATGCCTTGGGATGTCGATAAGGAGTGGTGATGACGGCCTGCACTCCCGGCTCTAGGTCAATAGTGTGCTCAAATCCCCCATCAAGTGATTGACCTGGCAGTATGTCTCCAAATACAATTGGGTACCTATCAAGAATAGCCTATATCTCCGGATGTGGTGGCTTGGGCTTGCCCCCAGCCTCTAAGATCCTCATCTCCACAACCCACTCAACGTCCCCATGTCTCAAATCAACCTCCATCCTGTGTGCTGAAACAGTCTGTGGCAGGTATGAGTGAATTCCCCATAGCAACACCGGCTTTCCATCTGGCCCTACAAACTCCATCTCCAACTTCCTCCAGTTAGTTGTGCCTCTGCCAAGCGAATAGAGCCACTCAACTCCCAACACCATGTTGTTGTCTGACACATCTACAAAAAAAAAATTGATTTGTCATGGAGTAGTTCCCCATGGTCACTGTCAAAGTTGGCACATAGCGGGTGCACTACATGGTCCTGTTGCTAGGCAGAAGAATTGAGAATCCCTCAAACTCCTTAGTTGTGATGCCTCTCCTCGGGATCAACTAAGCATCAATGAAATTGTGGGTAGCCCCACTGTCCACCAGAACTGAGACACGCTGCCCCTGAACAGTGTCTCTAATCCTTAGGGTCAAAATCTTGGGTACCCCATGCAGTGATGCAAGGACCCCTCCAAAAGGTGCAAAGGAAACTCGGTGGTGCTGGTGGTGGTCCTCCCTCCTGAGGTGTTGCGATGTCATCTCCACCCATCTCAAAATAGGTCTCATCCTGTGCACCACTGTCAAAGAAGACCTCAATGTAGTGAGCCTTGCTTGCTGCACATCTGTGGCTTGGTGCCCACGACTCCTGACAAGTGAAACAAAATTTCCTATTCCTGAAGTCTCTCTGAGTTTCCTCATCTAGCTTATTGGCCCTCGGTGGTGGAGCCTTGGTGTCTTTTCCTTTCCCCTGGAAATCCTGTTTAGGGGGTAGCGGTGCTCGAGCCCTAGGTAGGGCATCCTGTAAATCTCATGCTTTCCCTATTGCATCCTGTAATGTAGTGGGCCCGTTGGACCTCACTAATCTGCACAATGGCTCTGCTAGCGCATCCACAAACATGCAGATCCTCCTGGACTCTGACATATCCGACACCATCACAGTTAATTGCAGAAACTTTGAGATGTATGCTTCTGCACTCCCGGTTTGCTTGGGCCTTGTCAGCTCCCCAAAATACTCCTCAGGATCTTTGCTCTCAAATCACTCCAACACCCTCCTGGTGAAATCATCATAAGCATTTACTCTTGCATGTTCCAACGTGGTCAAACCATGGAACCACCAATCATGGGCTTCCCCCTCCAGATGCAATGTGGCAATCTTGATTGCCTCTCCCTCTGTCATTTGATTCAACTGGAAATAGATATCTAGCTTTTCGACTCATGCCTTGGCTGAGCTCTTGGAGGACGAATCGAAAGTTGGGAGAAACAAACTCCCCACAGTGCGTTGCAAGTCTTTCCCTTGCATGTAGCCTCCTCCATTTTGTCCCTTGGGCCTATTGTTACCCTTCAATTGGCAAAAATCTTTGAAGGTAATGGCCTTCCAAAAACTAGGTCCACGGGACTGATACTCCAAGAAATAGTCCCCATAAGGTGCCTCCTCCTACTCTGGTTGCCCACCTACTCCAGATGTTAGGAATGTGGGAATGGTAGACTTAGGGGGTGTATTGGGAATCAATGGCATGTTGGGATTAAGGGATGTGTGGTGCTGTGAAGTGCCAAACCCTTATTCAATCTGGAAATCCCGTTGGACTCCTTTGTACTTGTTACCATTGCCCTTTCGCTGACCCATCCCTTCGATATTCTGGGACAAGTCCTGCACTGCCTTCAACAAAAGATGGGAAAACTCCTTTTCCTTGCTCCTTTTGTCTCCCTCGTTGTCCCCCATGTCTGCTTCTTCGACCTTAGGCTCTATTGTCACAGGGTCAGGAGTAATCTGCAAATACCTCTCTCTGCTTCTATACCTTTCACCTCGGTATGTCACGTTTGCCTATCCTCTGGTGTCATAGACTGCACTGCTCCCATAGGCTGTGCCAAGTCTATGAGCTCTGATACCATTGTAAAATCCTCAAGGAAAATCAACAGTAAATATGCAAAGAAAACTTTGACAAAAACACCATAAAACAGTGACAAAAATCAGATCACAAATTGACACCAAAACTACGTTGCTGAGCTCTTTTTATTAATGAAAATGGGTGTACAATTAGGTGTTGGAATGAGTGCACCTGGGCTTGCTCAAGGCAAGCTAGCAAAGCCCCCAAATGACAAATAATACACCATTCCTCTGATCTGTTGCTATGCTGCTCAAGCTTTGTGCTGAAGATGCCCAGAAATACGATGCTGGTTGAATGAATCTGCTGCTAGGGGCCTCTTCGATGCTTAGAAAATTATGGGAAATTAATCCCAACCTCTCCACCAAATACCCAGAATAAACCACAAAGGAATTGGCCTTTGCTTGACTTCGAAAATTCGGTCCCATTTCCCCTCTATGGCTCAATTGCTGGGTAATTTGACCCATCTGTAATTTCTGCTGCGAATGGCGCTTCCAAAATGGCTGCAATACTCCTCAAAATGTCCCCCAGGCCTTCACTCAAAGTTTCAGCCAAATCCCCAACTCACTCCTCCACCTCCCAGAGTGCTCCCACAAAAGATTGCGCAATCTTTGCGCTGCTATAGCTGCCCCTCTCCCAGAAATTTGATCCTCCTGCTTGTAGTGGGAAAATGGAAAGGTGAAACTCCCTCCTTGGGCTGGCACTCGAAGCCTATCGAAGCAAGGGCTGAGATCTCCACTCGGAGACACTCGTGTGCTAAACAACATTTGTAGACTTGGCTTCAGCTCAAGCATGCTCTTGTTTTAGACAATTTTGTAAATGATAGATGAATGAGAGAAATGAGTGCCTCTTCCTCCTTTTGTCAAGATGCCTCCAAAAATGCCCATGTGGGCCCACATCAAACGCCTCACACCAATTCCGCTCCAATAAGAGCGTACTTCCCATGTGGGCCACATCAAACGCCTCACACCAATTCCGCTCCAATAAGAGCGTACTTCCCATGTGGGCTGAAATTCTCTTGTGGTGGCCCCCACGCTCCACCAAAGCCGCAATTTTTCCTCTAGCTCTAATGTTTTGAGTGCCTCTTAAGCCAAAATTCAAATGTGGGTCCTCTAAGCCCACTTTTCCTAAGTGCAGCCGTGCAATAAACCAAAAATGAGCAAAATTGATATTTACTTGGCAAAATACTAAGTAGGAATATCGGAAACTGAGCCGTAGAGCTCCTGGGGTTGAGGGATCCTTGGACAATAGGGTATCACCCCTTTTTGTTACCCATAGGGTGGAAGATGTAACTCCCCTATCTTGGTCTAGTAGAGTATACCCCAGTTGGCATCATACTCACACGCTGGGCTTGTTGGGATTGTATCTCCCCGTCTGTTCAATGTGTTGAGAAAGCTTGGGGCTGTGTGATTCTTACCTTTGGTAAGTCGAGTATCTCACCCAAGTTGGATTATGATGCAGGTGTTCTACCACATGACTCTTGAGGGTCATTGTTGGGAAGATCAATAGGCAATAGGATGGATGAGATATTATATCTCGCCTATTGCTCGACATAGGGTGGAAGCCGTATGCTCCCCTATGAGATGACTTGGGGTCAGAGTGTCGCATAGGACCTTCCTCACTGTCATAGACATGAGGTGAGAGTGTCCCATAGGACCTTCCTCATTGTCAGTGGATTTTGGTTTGAGACGAGCTCCCCGATATGGTTCCAAGTTGAGCAAGACTCCTTGATGTCGTTCTGGATTGAGATAATGTTAATTTTAGGTATGCTCTATGCTGAGAGCAAATTTACTTCAATTTTCCATATTAGCTCAATATCAATTCCAGACTAGCAATCACATTTAGCATGGTAGTAAAATGTAGATATAACATAAACATAAATTGCAGAAGACAAGCCAAGACAAGAGGACACAAGGTGTGGTGCTAGCCAGGGACAAACCCTAATGTGGGGAAACCCTTGATCAATTCTTCTTATATGTTCTTCAATAGTTCAGTAGAGAGAGAGAGAGAGAGAGTACATATACATCAGTCCAATGTTTCACGGAGCGGGGACGAAACATGGACGTTTTTTGGAAGCAGGGACGCAGAAGCGTCATTTTCCAAAAATCTAGGAAGCGAAGCGTCTGATATATAATATATATATATATATATATATATTATTATATATATAATATATATATTGCATTTATACTCAAAACAAACATCCCAAATACCAAATTAGTTGTAGAAGACATGAAAACATGCATATTTTTGCATAAATCAAGATAGATATGGCATCCATGATTCCATTGTAGTTACTAGTATGTACATCAACCATCTATATTCTAGCAATTACAAACATACATCAAATTTTTAAGCATATTATAAAACATAGAACATTTAAGCATATTATAAAACATAAAACATAGAGCATATTATGATTTATCTAGCGAGTAATTGTCAACATTTGTCGTTCAAAATTCAAATAATAATGTTTACAAAATATGTCACTTGGTCACCGCAAAGACAAAAAAGGTTCAAATTCACAAGCCTACAAGTCTAATGATTAATCTATAACAAAAGTAGTAAATTGTGAATATATCTACTAATCTCTTCTCTTTCCACCACGAAGAGAACGTGGCGGTGGGCCTCCACGTGGTGGCAATGAAGAAGATGGTGCCTGTGGAAGTTGTGGCAGTGGCACTGAAACTGATGAAAACGAACCCCCTGTTGTTGGTGTTGAACCATGGAACCTAGGAACCAAGGGACCAGATGGGGGTGGCATCTCAACACGATCATCATCATCCTGGAATTGCTCAAAAAATTGATACTAAAAAAAAACACTAGTTGACAAAAAAAATTAAAAACATGAATTAGAGAAATGCTTTATAAGGAAAATTCATGCCACAATGGACATACCTAGATAAGAGCATCCTCTAATTGCTCTAATCGCAACACTCCATCCTCCAAATTGGGTTCCTCTGGATTCTTGTCCAAAATCTTACAACAATCGCAAGTTGTAATGAACATAAACCAAGCTCTCTGCCCAGTCTAAACTCAACTTGTTCCTTTTAACACTGTGGTTGAAAGAATAAGAGCTCCAACACCTCTCTGCAGAAGAATTGTTTACCACCTGTGATGGCATCCGCAATGCTAAAGTTTGTAGAAGTGGAGTAGTCCCTCCATGCATGTTCCACCACTCAAGAGAAGAAAAAGTCTCTCGATCTCTAATTGCATGCATGCTCCCAAATGGACCAGTGTTAAGCGTATAGTTGCTCAACTGTCTCCGTACCATGGCAGCCTCCTCCTCATCAGGGATTAATTTACTCAATGCAATCATATATTTTTTGTGAACCTCTTGACTTTGGTGTGGTTTTCTTTTGCTTCCCCCCCAGGTGCGAGTGTTGAAAGCCATGATGGATGATAGTATTTAGGTGTCAAAACATATGCTAACATAACTGTACAAGGTGATATCTCTAGGCTCAACAATGTCTTTAATCTGCCCCAACATGCTATCCATTTGCTCATACACCTCCCCAATTATTGGTCGATTTGAATCTCCAAACTTGATTATGTAATAAATTGGTTTGGTGAATTGCAAAACATATTTAACCTGTGACCAAAAGTACATGTCAAGAATAGTGTCCTTGGCTGCATTAGCACCATCTCTATCGGTGTTAATTTCATCCCATGTTTCAACGCACACCATATTAGTTAAAGCTTGTTTCACCTTCACTAGCAGCCTAAAGGTGAGGTAATAGCTGGCAAATCTTGTCTTTGCAAGTTTAAGCAACTGCAACTTGGAGTAAGTGCCATAGAAGTAGTTTACCCTTGTACGCCCTGTGATGAATTTAATGAGTTGCTTCCCTCTCCTGTAAAGCTCATTAATCCACCCACATTCTTTATGCTTCACAATATTATTCATCAAAAGGTTCAATGTGTGAACCAGGCACCCAGACCCAAAGATGTGTGGAGTACGCTCAATAATTTTTCCTGATGCCTTACAATTTGCTGCATTATCTGTGATCACTTGAACCACATCATTTGGACCAACATCTTTGATTAATTGCAATAGGAGATCCGCAATGTTTTGTGAAGATGCACTGATGGAGGAGGAGTCATGACATGTAAGAAATACTGCACCACTAGCAGAAACACCAAGAACATTTATCAAATGTTGGTTTCTAATATTTGTCCACCAATCTGATACAATGGATACCCCACAATCTACCCATGCATTTGTAAAACGTGTCAAAGCTCTTTGAACCTTCGCTTTTTCTCCTTCTAATAACACTGTTCTAGCTTTCTCATAGTTGGGGGACTTGTATTCTATTGGGGCTTCATTGATGGCCTTTACCATTTCATCCCAATAGGGAGAGCAAAGCACATTGAATGGTACATCGCAAGCGCAAAGAAATCGGACTATCTTTCCATCCACATCATCCCTCCCACCAACATTAAGGAAATCCCCTATTGTTCTTTTACCTCCAGAGCTTCCAGAAGTACCATGAGGAGATGAGCTACCAAATCTAGAGGTTGCACTTGATTCAGAATGAGTTTTTTGTTTCTTGTTTTTTTGTTGTGCAGCCTCCTCTATTTGGATGTATTTTCTTCTTTGTTCAGATGAAATGTTTGGGCAAATTGTATCCCCACAACACCCTTTTTATCATCATTATCCATCACCCCACAAAGGTTGCCTCCTCACACGGGTATATGAACCACTAAATGGTTTCCTCTATGACAACCACGAGGGCACAAAAATTTGTAGCTTCCACCACCCTTTCTCCCTTCAAGTTTTGGTCACATAGTTCCACAAGGGTGTTAATGCAGCTTTCCCTCTAGTGTTTCAGTTTCCCCTTCAAGTTCAACTTCATCCCCTTCCTCTTCAAAAACTCTGCTTCTCATCATACATTGGGTCTCATATATTGGGACCCAATTCCTCTTGTGCTTCTTCCCTTCTATTCCTACTCCCTCTGCCATCATTAAAACCAAAAGTGGAATGATACATAGAAAGCCAAAAGAAACACCATCTTGGAATATGGATATAGGTGGTGGACAACCTGTAAGTAATGATGAAACAAGTAGAAACAATGGGAAAGAGTAGGAGAGGGAGGAGAAAAATACAAAAAAAATGTCAAAAAAATAAGGGAGTTTGGGGTTTGCACTTACCTCTTTAGCTCTTGTAGATGAAGTCCTCCAAGCTCCTCCTCCTTCTCCTAGCTCCTCCTCCTTCACTCCTTCAAGCTCTCCTCTCTTCTCTTCTCCAACTCTCATAAACTCAAAGTGAGTAAATGAGGGATGAATGGGGGCTTTAATCCCTTCATTCCTCACTCTAACCCAAGGTGGACCCACCCCCAACAAGCCAACTCACACAAAAAAAAAAGAAAAAAAAGGTGATTTTTTCGCCACACGGCGGAAAAAGAGGAAGTGCGGTGCTTCATATGGCCGAAGCGCTATACGCAACACGCTTTGTACGATCGAAGCGCGCTTTGGACACATGCTTCCGGAATTTACAGGAAGCGTGTTTATCAGTTCGAAACGCGTTTCGGTTTTTCCGAAGCGCGTTTCAGAAGACGCTTCCCCCATGCATCCGTATGGATCGCGTTTCGGGGTTTAGATCCCGTGGGGGGGAGGGGTCGTTTCCTGTGACACTGCATCAAACGTCAACATTTTGATTTATCTAAGTAAGAGCAGAGATCATCTCTAAGAAGATAACACATGAAGTAGCTTAACTGAACTCAATTGAAGGCATGTTGCTTCATCTGATCTTCTAAGGTGATTCCATCACCATGTGACACCTATCATTGTGTTGCACCATGCTGCACCATCATACCATGTCCAGCATCACTGAGCTGCACCATGCAACACACCATGATGCGCCCCTTTACATCATCATGCTGCATACCTTTCATCATGCTGCTTTGTGTAGTGCTGCACTATGCATATTGCTGTCACATACAATGTTGTCTACTTACAACATTCATCATAAGATACCAAGGTTGCTTGCTATGGTGTTATGGCCTGCGTTCTAACACATAGCAATGCCAATGTCTTCTAATAGCGAAACTGATTATAGTGACTGATTGTTGCAACAACCCTAACAGATTCATCAAGCAACCCTTATAATCTGCGGCCTAGGCAAGAGAGACTTCTCTTCAACCGTGCTGCTATTATGGACACAAATCTGGCCCAAACCTATCCACACTATCTCTTGTTCTGAGGTGATTACGCCTGTTGCCTATCACAGTGCAGTGGTCATCTCTAGCTCACTCCAAAACCTTGCTACGGGAACCTCGAAGATGAGTAGCAGGACTGGCGGTTTAGGTAGAGATGAATGCGGATGAAGCGACAGAGAGTGCTATAGTGCAAGAGTCCCCGGGCAACGTGAGGCTAGTACGCTGCAACAATGCGAGAGGCACGAGAGTGTTGCAACGGTGCAGGATGGCACAAAGAGGTTTGCAACGGTGCAAGATGCAGGGTGTAGAATGGCATAGAGAGGTTAGCAACATTGTGAGATGCAAGGTGTTGTTGCAGCAATGCCGAGGTCAATAGAGGGAGCACTTGTTAGCGGTAGAAGGAGCTTTAGCGTCGGGAGTGTTTCTAGCCTGGCAGGGATTGTCAGAAGTTGGGTGGATCAGTTACTTACTTCTTAGTAACTGAGTTGTAGTGCAGTAGTAGTATGCAGTAGCACGATGCAACATGATGAGAGGGGATGCAGTGTTGGGGGGATGGACCACTAGCAACACGGATGCAGAGGGAGCTGCCGTACGGATGCAACAGTGGCAGTGGCAGTGGCAGGGCCATGGGCAGCGATACAGGATGCAACTGTGTAGAGGATGTTGGGTGGGGAGGCCTAGCATTAGCATAGGTACCGGTGCCGGATAATTAGTGTGATGCTCAGTGAAGAGTATTACTAGAGCACAATTCTCGCTAAGAGGGAGTGTTGATTTGGGATAGTATCGGATGTGCTCTAGCCATGAAAATTTGTGGAGAGGCTAAAGCACATGAGATCTCCAAGACCCAAAAATGGTTTGGACAGATTGTACCCGGTTTGGGAGATATTAAAATAATTAATATTTTTAATGGAGTTCCTAGGTCTAAACTTAGGAAAAATAAAATATTAATGGGTATTAATAAAGAAGTTGGATCAAGCCAAATCTAATCTTAGCCGTTGATTAGAGATTTAATCTCGGTCGTTGATGGACGAACGAGAAAAGTATAAGAAGAGGCTTGAGGGTCAGTTGGAGAATACACCAGAGTGATCAGTCATTCATTTTGCTAGAGCGGGGTTGCTAAGAAAAGTTGAATCAATGATCAACAGTAAGGGGCAGTGAGTACGAGGTAGAGAGGTAGGGACAATACTGGGAGATCAGCACAAAAGCAGAGAGAGCGAGAGTAGCAGTCAGTGCAGGCTACGTAGAGCCCAGCAGAGTCTGCGCAAAGCCCAGAGAGATTGCATCATCCATGCAGAGGGCAGAAGGAGTGACGCAGAGGCTGCACAGTGCCTTAGAGGGTTGACGCTAAAACAATGCGAAACACGCATATGGATTTCCAAATGAATTCAATGAATTGATTGAGCAAGAATATTCAATAATAATACAGAGATATTTACAAAGATAGAAACATCAAGTTTCTATGTAAGATTCAGTTTCATATAAGAAACTGCTAAAGAGATAAAAATAGCAACAGCTAGAAGAATGAGCATTAAACTAAATTAGAATTATTCTAATA
>APFE031652873.1:13757-28557 GCA_000404065.3 Pinus taeda
TCAAAGGACTGGGAAGAACCTTTCTGCTGAAAGGATTGAGATGACTGATATTTGGCCACAAAGGCATTTTCTAAAGAAGTTGATGCTGCACCACTACCAAACTGTTGTTTCCATCGATCCTGCTGCATAAGTTTGGTGCATAAGTCTGGGAACTTTAGATCAACATTAGTGGCAGTAATGTTTAGAGTTTCGATGAAGTGTTCATAAGATTGTGGTAGACTTTTCAGAGTGATGACCACCAGATCTTCTTCCTCCATGGTGCAACCAATGGCTTCGAGCTGATCTCGAATATCTTTAATCTTGTTGAGATGTTCCTGTGAAGACATATGTTCGTCCATCATGATGGAGAACAACTGATTTTTGAGAAAGAAGCCTCTGCTTTTGTCAGATGTCTCGTGAAGGTCCTTCAACTGTTGCCAGATCTCAGCAGCTGTCTTGCCAGAAGGAATCTGTGGTAACTGATCATCAGCGACAGAGAGCTTGAGAAGCATAACTGCTTCGCGATTTCGATCATCAAACTTGTCTTGATCGGTGCCAGCTGTACCAGGAGGGAGCTCCTTTTTGAGAACAAGCTGGTCAAGACGTCTATATTCAAAAATGGTTAACATTCTCTGTTTCCAGATGTTGTAGTTTGTGCCATTGAAGCGTTGACTACCTTCTAGCATCAGATTGGTTAGTGAAGCCATCTGTCTGTTTCCCAAATAGTGAGATTGGACTGATTTGAACAAAATCTGATAGAGACTGATATATAACTCGAAATTGCTTCTTTGAGGAAGAAATACCAGTTTCTGGTGTGACCACACAGGATCAAACTTTGAGAGGCACAGTTCTACTTAGACCAGTAAATAGTTTAGGCGTACATATGTCGAGCAATGGCCCCCTTTTGACTGCTCCAGAAATGCAAACTCTTCTACAACCAACAACCCTTTAATTCTCTTGAATGAATCAACCTCAAATATAGTGATTCAGACTACCAATGAGCATATGAATCAACCCAGAAAGATGACTGTGTGTAATATGAATCAGTTCAACCAACCAACAATATGAAGATATTCGTGGTCTCCTATAGCACACTGAAAAAAACTGATTTTGTGCTACGATTTTTTGAAATGATACAGTACAGTTATATTCTCAATATATATATTCTCAAGATATATATATATTCTCAAGATATTGTCACGGGGAGAAAAAAAAAATTATCCGCGGTATATTTTCACTGTTTACGCAGCAAAAGAAGAGAAATCGGAAATTACTTGGTTACGAGATACCATGACAATAAAGAGTCAGGTCTTGAATCCTAGATGTGAGTCGCATTCCCTTGGATTGACAGCTCAAAGAAAGTTATCCAAAATTAATTCTGGCGACGGAAAGTCTAACATCAAACCTCTGCATCCTTTTGTCAAACCGGCTCGAAACAAAAAGGCCCGTGCGTCGTTTTGCTGTAAACCCTGGCACGATTTGATTGGTGGATGGTGGACCGAGCACGGTGCTGACTGTATGCTGACTCGGATACGCTGCCTGTGGATTGCCGGCTGCCCTTGTATCTGCTTTATAACACTAGGACGCTGCAAAAAAAATTTCGAACCACTTTAAGTGTAACAGCAGACAACCGTAACACAATATACGACAGCGTGCCAAGCTGGGACCCGATTTGATATACCGTCCGTCAATATACTATATGCTGCTTGGTTTCGGTGGAGACTGCCGTCGAAGAAATTTACCACGGGCCTACGAATTTTTTTAAAAAGAAAACGATTTTTCGCTTCAGGAAAAATTCGTATTTGTAATGGACTATCGGGAGAGCTCTTCTTTCAACACGTAGATTCACGGAAACACGCAGACTCATTGAACCTCCCGCTGCACGTATTTTTCTGATGAGGGTTTATGCGTAAAAAATTCGCTGGAGCCACAAAAAAAATTTGAATCAACAGAGAATGAATCTGAGACAGAGAGCAACAGCTGAAGAGTTATTTTTAATGATCCACTTCTGTATCGAGATAGACGACTGTAAGTGTTTATCACAGTGAGCAAAGTCGAAGCTGAGACTCAGTGAAGGCTGCCTGGCTTACAGAGGACTCGACCTTAGAAAGGAATAACAAAAATAACTCAAAAACCTGCTCTGATACTATAAAACAGTGCGAAACATGCATATGGATTTCCAAATGAATTCAATGAATTGATTGAGCAAGAATACTCAATAATAATACAAAGATATTTACAAAGATAGAAACATCAAGTTTCTATGTAAGATTCAGTTTCATATAAGAAACTGCGAAAGAGATAAAAATAGCAACAGCTAGAAGAACGAGCATTAAACTAAATTAGAATTATTCTAATAGACGCAGGTTAGCAGGAGGGTGACACAGAGGCCAGAAGGGCTAGCGCTGAGTTTTAGTTGTGCCACAGAGGGTTTCGTGGGATAGGTTTTGTGAATATCTGTTTCCAGATTTAGAGGTATTATTGTTGTGTATTTTTCTTTGTCAGATGAGCTGGTTAGGCACCCAGTTGTACTCAGATAGACTGCATACTAATATAACCCTCTGAATAGTTGCACCGGTTTTCCCGCATTGGGTTTTTCCGGGGACATTGGTCCAAAATAACGATGTCACTTGTGTGCTTGTTTTCTTTCAGTTGATGATCTGTAGATGTTGTGACTGTATTGTGTTTATTTCTGTATTTAATGTATTAAATAACTTGTTCGATTTTAAACAAGTAGAAAAAAACCAACAACATATAGATTAATTTTCTAATGGATAGACTTAGAAAATTAAACATTTTGACTACGGTTAGGGCATCCTTTAGACAACGTATTAGGGCAGTGTATAGGAGTAGGTTTATGCTGTGAATAAGAGTCTCTTTACTGTGGCCAGATCTCCTTTCATGGACTGCGGCTAGACTACCCTCTTTAGGACTGCGGCTAGGGTAGTATTAGGTATCTTCATGACTGCATCTAGGCTTCATGCTTAGGTTCCTTTCCTCCTGCATCTAGGACTTCATCCTCCTAGATTTCTCTTGCCACTAAAACCCAAAACAAGTGGAGAGAAATCAAGAGTGAAGTGTGTCTAAATGACTATCAACCAAGCCACCTCCTTTTATACTAAAACATTGAGCACAAGTGGGGGTTATTTGGTTGCAGGCCGACCCTGACGAATTGTCCCATAACACAAATAAATTCATATCTCCATGAATACTTATCGGAATCAGATGATCATTAGATCAATCCTACACCTCTCGATGAGAGGAGTCCAAGAAAAATATCAGTTGCCATAAATAAGATGACCCACATGGATTTTGGCCCTAGTTGCCAATTTTAACAAATAAGCTCTCCAATGCTATTGATGTGAATTGAGGGTGGTAGCTTAAGCTCCCCTCTGATGTCAAATTCTTCTTTTAGATTCGAGAGTGTTCAACATATGAGCAGAAGACAAGCATAGTCAAGTAGAGATAAGTAGGGATGAGTAGATATGGGCAAAGATGAGCAGAGATGAGAAAAGACGACATTTGATGATGTCAAAACACTTGTGATAGGACATGTGTTGCAGTCGGTAATTTCTCCCTAGCTGAGAGGGAGTGTTAATTTGGTAGCTTAGGGACAAGTTCCCCCCATTGGACAATATTCCTATCAAGCAAGACCCCTTCTAGCCCTTGGAAGAATTTAATTTGGTTAAAGAAAAATATATTTTAATATGGAAACCCACATGCACAAAAGGATAGGTCGGCCCAAAAGAGAAATTGGACACCCTTGGATGGCTATAAACACGTCATGTGACCCTCATTTGGAGATCATCAAGCATTCTTCTTTCTTTGGTTTGACTTGCACAGGTTTGAAGTTGGTTCGTGGGAAATTGGTTTGCATAGGTCCGAAATTGTAGGGTTTGAGCTCAAACGTGTGAATTAGGTTTTTTGGTTTCCAGTGGTAGGGTTGACACAAGAATGTTTTGGCTGAAATCGTACGCATACAAGCCTATCCTTGCGGCCCAAAAGCTCCAGCCGCACACATGACTCTTCCTCTGTGCCACTGAGACCTAGGGTTTCATTTCATCAGTTGACCGCAAATGTTGACAGTTGACTACAAGCTTTTGGATCATGATTTTGTCTAGTATTATTGCTGGGTTCATCTTTGTGATATGGTTTGGTTATTCTTGTTGGATAGTCTTGTGAATGAAGAAATGGATTTTTGTTCTCTCTTTGATGAACATTTTATGACAATCTAATAAGAAGAATTTGAAAGGGTTTTCCCCCTTGTGGGGTTTTGCCCTGGTCTCTGATCAATTCTAGTGTCTTTGTGTGAATAATTTTCTTCTATTGTTTTTTTATGTTCCACTGCATTATTGATGATATTGTTCTTTCTACATAATTGCATATGATGTAATGATGTTATAATGTTGTAGGGTGAATTAAATGTGTAAATGATGAAATGCAATTATCTAAAACAAAGAACAATATAGCCCTAAGAAAAATTAAATTCTGAAGGTTCATCTTTGCGGTCTTGTTGAACCGTTAAAATTCACAAAGAATAGCATGCAAAATCTGAAGTTCTTGTGACCTATACCCCTGTGCATGTGAGCTATGATATAGACTCATCTGGAACAATGATTCAAATTCTCTGAAGTAGATTATCCCTGCAGCTATTGAAGGGTTCATTGAGTTTTGTTGCAGTCCAGGTTGGGCCATCCTTTAGATATATCTCCTCTGCAAAACTAAATCCCTGTGGTCATCAAGTAAGAGCTTCATCTGCGCAATCACCTATGCAAAATTCTGAAGTATTGAGGCCTCCGCTGTTATCTCTTTCAGGTCTGCGTTCTGAGTGTCATTCTACATAACAATGATTCGTTGAGGATTTCTTGAGTAACCTGTACTAGTTCTAAAGACTGCCCCTATGGCCAAGTTCTGGAAATTATTCTCTCTGTGTTTTGGTGAAATTTCAAGTGAATTAACATGACATGTATAAGTCTGTCTTGATCAAGTGCAACCAACAAAGTGGTGTGAGGATGCCAGTAGCTAGCGTATGCTAAAACCCTAGACAGAGAACCGGGATGTAAGTATTTCTGAATGTATATCCTGAGTCAAGCAGACATTTGGTAGAGCGATGACCAACAATGAAGCAATCTTGAAATGACAGCAAGCCTGAACAAGTAATGCGATAATGATCTGCCTAGGTTGCTTAATGGACCCATGAAATCTTCTTAAGGTCTGAATGTTTTTAGTTACAGGAAGACGTGCTGTTGGATGTTGGAAAGTAAGAACAGGCATTGCCACATGAACTCTTAGTTTGATACTTGAGGCTAACCCTAATTGTGATACTAAGTTCATTGAAACCGTAATTATGTGACTATCATCTATATTCCCGAGGATTGTGACAGTGTCTTGGTATATATATATATATATATACCTCTCGATAACTGAAGTTACTTAGATGTATAACAATGATCTGGTCTACAGTAATCCATGTGACAATACAATGACATAACAATAACGTGATACATGATAATGAACTTGATGACATGAAAGTCACCTTGTTGAGAGTTGGTGTATTGGTTGCAAATATACATTGATCTGTAACCAGGCTTAACAAGGCTGCAGTTAAGGATTCATGGCAGAGGACTTGACAAGGCTTGATGCACTTAATAAGTAGAGAAAAGGTATTGATATCTGAGGAGAAGCTGATCTATTACAGTTGTTTTGTTGACAAAACAAGCAATATATTGGCAGCACTGAAAGTACATCAGTGCTATTGTATGTAGGGGTTTGGTCGTGTTCAGTCACAGTGGATTAAGGGTAGGGTTTGAACAGAGCATGGTTACCAGAGCTTTTGTTGCAAAGTGTTGTGAATGCAAGGGTTTGACAAAGGCTGGTGTGATTGGTGTTGATTAGCAGACCTAACTTATTGCTAGGGTCTGTGCAGAAGGTAATGAACTAATTGTTAAAAAGTGTAACTAGGTTCGGTCTGCCTAATGACGTGTAATTGTGATTTTATGTAATTGATGAAAAGAAGAAAAATAAAATCATTATTGTAATGCTTGACTCATGGGTTTCATGAGCAAGGAATTTTATTTTTAGTAATGCCTCCCATTGTGAGCCTTTAGGATTTGTCATCTAGTCAGAAAAGTCAAATTGAGTCAATGTCATGTATGAAGGACCTTTCTTGGGCATGTTACATCTTGTATGAGTCATTAAAAATTAAAATAAGTATGAATGCCCTCTAAGACAAGCACAAGATCTCTCCTTCAAGTTGGCTTAAAATAGAATAAATGATCTCCTCCAATTGACATGTCGGCTCACCCTCCAACAAGTTGGCCTATTTTGACAAGGAAACAACTATAGATAGGGCAGTTCGACATCATTTCAGGAAGAGATTTTCGGTCATCATCAAGTCTGTAGTAAGAGGTGTGACGTTCACTAAGGAAGCCTATTATCAAGTGAAGAAGGGAAGAGTATAAACCGAGCTCTTTTCAGGTCTGATCTGGGTTAATTTCCTCTACATGTGTGAGGCAACAAGAGTTTAGTTGCAGCAAAAGAAGCTGAGAACAGTAACATTCCTCTTGGGTAGTCGAGTTGGAAGAAGGTCAAGTCAAGAAGGGAGGCCGAGACAAGCTAGAAGAAGATCCTATCCAAAGCAAAGAAAATTAAGGCATAAGATGAGGCCTTGTGCATGAACTAGGGTTTTTAAGTTAGGATTGCAGACATAATTCAATGAGGCCGAAGGTTTGAAGCAGAAGGAGGTCGAAGTGAAAGAGGAGCCGAGAAAAGGGAAGGAGCAGAAGGTTGACTGTCGTTGTCTAAGGATTTCATCAAGGGAACTTGTGTCTTAGTCTTGGAGTGGAAAATAGGTGAAGGGTCGTGGTCGTAGTATTCGTCAATTGGAATCTTTATAAGAAGAAGAATTTGTTTGGTTTTACCTCTGAAGTAGGAGAGGTTTTGGCCCTGGCTTATAGCCTATATTATGTGTCTCTTGTCTCTTTATGGTTCATGCATTAGTAGCTGTTTGATGAAGAATAATACTATACTAACATAAGTAAAAGAAGAACCTAATCTGAAAAGTAAAAAGCATTCACAAGCAATCACTAATAGAAGATAAATCACTTAACCTTATGCCCTAGATTTCTCAAAACTAATAACAGTGATCAAGCTATTATTGTCTCACTATACATTGAGTTTGAGGTATGGAGGCTTGAAGATGATGTTGTTACAGGTAGGTGAAATTCATACTGAAGTTCATCCTATGACAGTGTTCCTAACATTGCAATGATCCTTGATGAAAGACAATGACCTTGATGACAACAATAATTTGATGACAACCGTGACATTGATGCAGTGATGATAGTGATGCTGTGAGAATGAACCTAATTGAATGAAATTGATTGATGTATGATAGTGACAATGATCTTGATGATTGATAGTGGCAGTGACCTTGTTGAGGTGACAACAGAAGTGAAGTAGATTAGAGACGGTAAAGTTGGATAGTGGTAGTAGGAGATGTAGAAGGAGAGGCAACAAGAGTGGCAACAATGATAGTAGCAATAGAGGCAGAGAGAGTTATACCAGCAACAGAGGCAGTGAGAGTGGTGGCATCAACATTGGTAAGGGGTGTTGCAGTGGATAGAGGTAGCAGTGGGTACAATAGTAGTGATAGCAAGTTCAACAGGAAGCAAAAGTTGAAGTAGAGTAGAGACGGTAAAGTTGGATAGTGGTAGTAGGAGATGTAGAAGGAGAGGCAACAAGAGTGGCAACAATGATAGTAGCAATAGAGGCAGAGAGAGTTATACCAGCAACAGAGGCAGTGAGAGTGGTGGCATCAACATTGGTAAGGGGTGTTGCAGTGGATAGAGGTAGCAGTGGGTACAATAGTAGTGATAGCAAGTTCAACAGGAAGCAAAAGTTGAAGTAGAGTAGAGACGGTAAAGTTGGATAGTGGTAGTAGGAGATGTAGAAGGAGAGGCAACAAGAGTGGCAACAATGATAGTAGCAATAGAGGCAGAGAGAGTTATACTAGCGGTAGAGGCAGTGAGAGTGGTGGCATCAACATTGGTAGGGGGTGTCGCAGCGGATAGAGGTAGCAGTGGGTACAACAGTAGTGACAACAAGTTCAATAGGAACCAAAAGTTGAAGTGTGGAGTAGGAGAGTTGATTTGTACTAGGGGACTGAAGACCCCTTCAGATTATATCTGTAATCTCTTCAGAAACCATTTGGGAGTCTTGTACTTCCTTCCAGCTCCACTTGTGAAGTTGTATGTAACCATACATAATGAAAAACTTGTGTTGAGACAAAATTTCTGTGTACTTTGATGTGATGATGATGTTTTATGTTTTAATGCTCTGAATGTTTGAAGAAATAAACTAGCCAATTGTGAAAAATTAAGGAAATACTGATTCACCCCCCTCTCAGTGTTTCCAACACTAGGCTTCCTGGTCATGCTGGTGAAAATGTCTCGAGATTCCGTCATATAACGAGATGCTCCACTGTCCATGAACTAGACACCTTTGGTGACAGTTCCAGAAAGGTATGACACCAAACCAAAATTCTTTTCAAACTTTTCAGCGATCTCATCCATTTGTGTAGTCGCTGTCGAGGCTGTCTTTCCCTTACCCTACCTATTTGGACACTGTCTAGAAAAATGCCCGAACTAGTGAGATGAAAAGCAATTGACTTTGCTCATGTCCTTCTCCTTTATACTCTATGAAGGTCCACATCCAATCTGGTTCTGCTTGGCTTTCCCTATGCCCTTTTTTGTTTGTGTAGCAAAGCAAGTTCATCTTTCACCACACTACCCTTTCGTTGTCCTCCAATCAATGAGTTCTCTGAGCTCTCTTTCTAGATGAAGTCATCCAACAACCGACCCCAGTGAGGAACCTGTTGCCTAGCAAGGGTTCCATCCACAAAGGTGGTCCAATGCTTAACACAACCTTTCAGAGCTACCTTCACTAGCTCCAAATCAATCACAGTTTCCCCAACAACTTCAATTTCGTCACGAGCCTACTGGATCCTCGTGAGGTATGATGTTACGAATCACGATCTTAGATACATTCATCTTGATGTTGTTTAATTTCTCCCGCAACACCATCTTCCTGTTTTGATTTGTGGTTTGATAAAGACAGGTCAGGGATACCCACATCTAAAGTTTTGTGTCCTTCCCTGGTATGTGAGGAATTATATGATCTATCACACCATCCAAAATTATATACTTTGCTTTCATATCCTTGAGATTATGCTCCACTGCAAGGTTTGGATTTGAAGGAAGTTGAATGTCTATGTTCACAAAATCCCACAGACCATTCATTTTTAGAATCATAGTAATTCATTGCTTCTAGGGACTAAAGTTAGTGGCCCCGTCCAACCTATCTTCATATCACCAACTATTTAGTGATGCCATCTTCACAAATTGACCTCAGCCACAAAACCCCAAATGCAAAATTAAAAATATTTCTGTTGCCATAAAAAGAAGAAACTCGTTGCTGCAACCCTAGTGATCTCAGATTTCTCTCTCAAAGTGATCCAAATTGGATCCATAAAGAGAAATAAATAGAACCATGGCTGTACCAGGTCGGGACAAACTTCAAAAAAATTCCAAAGCAACGATCAAAAACACCTTGAACCAGTGACAATGGTAGCCAGTGTGGTGTTAGACTTCGTCTCATGTCAGAGATTGATTCTTCTTCAAAACCCTGTTTTGAAGAAGAAATCATTAATATGTTGTTTTTTTTTTAGATTATGTAATTGTTCTTTAGCTCTTCAAAAGGCAGCAGGGTCTTCAAGCTCCTACCTCTGCAAAAGCACAAAGAAAACATGAGGCTTATGAATAAACGACAGCGCTTTCAATCGGCATGCAAGTCTTTTTGGTTTTTTCATTTTCCTCCACTTCCAGAGCTGGAAAGTTTATATGATTCCCATACAAGATCTTAGGGAACTGCAGCTACGAAAATACAGAGAAATCCTTCCTTTTCTATGATAGAAGTTAGAGATATTCTTCATTTTCAAAATATACTTGGAAAGAAAAATGTCATTCAGGATAAAAATGAATTGGCTACGGCAAATCATGATCGGATGAGGAAATATAAGGGTTCAAGCCAATTCCTACTTCGTCCTAGGAACACTGAAAAAGTCTCACAGATCCTAAATTATTGTAATTCAAGATGTCTAGCAGTTGTTCCACAAGGTGGTAATACTGGCCTCGTGGGTGGGAGTGTCCTTGTTGTTTATGAGGTGATGAACAGCATAATTTCCTGTGATAAGGTTAGTGGCATCTTGGTTTGTGAAGCTGGTTGCGTCCTGGAGAATCTTGACACAGTTTAGCTGATCAGGGGTATATAATGCCCATTGACCTCGATGCAAAAGATAGCTGTCAAATTGGTGGAAATATTTCCACAAATGCAGGGGGCATATGTCTTTTTCGATATGGGTCTCTTCGTGGAAATGTTCTAGGGCTTGAAGTTGTTCTTGCAAATGGCACTGTGGTTGATATGCTTGGAACCTTGAGAAAAGACAATACGGGATATGATTTGAAACAGTTATTCATTGGAAGTGAAGGCACCCTTGGCATAGTCACAAAGGTTTCAATTCTTGTACCACCAAGGCTTTCATCAATAAATCTTGCCTTTCTTGCATGTGGAGATTACTTGAGCTGCAAGAGACTTCTCTCTGTAGCTAAAAGGAAATTGGGAAAGCTTATCTCAGCATTCGAATTTTTAGATCTTGCTTCTTTGGATATGGCTTTGAATCACTTGGAAGGTGTCAGGAACCCTTTACCTTCTTCAAAAAGGAAATTCTATGTTTTGATCGAGACTACTGGTAGTAACCAGTTGCATGACAAAGCAAAGTTGGATGCCTTTCTGGAGAATTGTCTTGAAAATAGTCTCATTGTTGATGGTAGTGTGGCACAAGACTACAATCAGATTGCTGCATTTTGGCGAATACGTGAGGGTATTACAGAGGCACTAGGGAGAGCAGGTGCTGTTTACCAATATGATTTAATATTCAACACCTATATGAACTTGTTGATGAAATGCGCACGAGGGCATGGTGTGTTTGACACGGTATTCAATTGGTTATGCTCAACTTTGCTCAACTTTTAGAGTCAGTTGCGAGGGCATTCTACAGGATGGGTGCAATTTTCACCCAACTTTCAACCCCTGGTTTTCCTCACCACTTGGAGATGAGACTATTATCCTCATACTGAGACACTTCTGGCCACTCCTTGAATGTATATTAAGTTCTGATCATATGCAAAATGTTTGTTTGTCAACTGCTGTTTGTAAAGCCCTGTCACAAGCTATTCAAGCCTCAGGTCGGAACTTCTCAGCACTGTTAGACCGATTTTGCGTTCACTTTCAAGTGAATGCCACTCTTTCAGAAAACAATTTAGTGGCCTGCTATGGATTTAGATGTTAATCAGGGTGTAATGGTGATTTTCCATTATCTGCATGGCGTTATTTCAGTCGAAGGGGTGTAGTAATTGATGAGTGTTATCCCTACTTTGACAACGATGGTTGTAATCACCCTGGTTGCGAGCCTTCATACCCAACACGTCGGTGTGTCAAGCACTACAAGGATAATCCAAATTAATCACACTCCAAGCACTACAGTTCAAATGCATACAGAATCAAATCAGATCCATATAATATAATGGCTGAGGTTTTCACTAATGGTCCGATAGAGGTCTCATTTTCTGTTTATGAGAACTTTGCCCATTATGAAACCAGAAATGGTAATTCCAGAATCTGCCCATTCTGCATATGATAAAGCGGCCCAATATCTTAAAATCAAACTATGGCGTGTACCAGTAAATGAAGATTTCCAAGAAAATGTAAAAGTAATCCAGCGTTATTTGAACAAGAATACGGTTATGATTGTTGGCTCAGCACCGGGTTTTCCTCATGGTATCATTGATCCCATCGAAGAACTTGGAGACTTGGCCTTGCGCTGGGGTATTTGCTTTCATGTATACATTGTGGGAAGACCAGACATGACAGTCATTGCATTTGGATCAGATAAGCTCGATATTTTTAAAGTGAATGATGTTCTGTCAATACAAGGATAGCATCTAAATGCTTTACAAAGACCTAACAGCATACACATATGTCTGACTCTTCAGCGTACCCTTATAGGAGATCTGAAAGAAGCGGTTAAAACTGTGCAAAAAAAAATCCAAGTGCATTTGAAGATGGCATGGCTCCAATATATGGATCTACTGGAAAGATGCCAGACAGAAGGATTGCGTTCAAGGGTGTTAAGCCCTTTTTCCAGGAAGAACAAAAACATTCAAATGACAGAGATGAAAGAGGCTGAGGATGTCTGGAGAGAGCAGTCTTTGCCATTTCTCATTCAACAAAAGCCGCAAATGCCTGGACGCGTGGATTCATGTGCTCAACAGATTTGCCCATTATTATCGGATAAGAAAGATTGTAGGGGGGTCGATTTCCATCAGATATATGCGGTGATTTATTCCAGATTATCAAAATCTTCTCCTGATTTCGGTAAATGGCCAACGCATTTCCAGATTTGGGGAGCAGTTGCAAACTGGCAGTCAGGATTCGATTGCCTGTAGCTTCAGCAAATGGGATTGACACCTGCCCTTCACTTTAGTCACCAGAAGACACATGTTACCAGATGCATAAAATTCGTTTTCTTATCTATAACCTCAGTTAAGCAGTGCTCCAAAGATGTCAAAATAAACCAATTCGCCTATTTTCATCCTTAATTATGGGATTTGTGCTCCGGATTTATCTCTCAGCTGGCCAATTATCATAAGATTTACAGAAGGATGTTCTATGTTTAGGAAACGCTCTTTCCTACTTTTTGTAATGATAGTTAAAACAGCGCCCCCGTTTTTGGGCACCAGTTTGATTTTATTATTGTATTAAAAAATTCATTAAGGAGAGTGAGGAGAGATTTTTTCTGAGTGCTGAGTGCTGGGAGCTGCTGGAGCGTAGCAGAGCTTTCTTGTACAGTCTTTGACAGAGAATTTAATGGAATTTCACAGCTCTGTTTGCTGAGATTCATGTGGTATGTTGATTTAGCATAGGTTTTCCCTTTGTCTCATATGTAAACTGTTAAACTGTCATGTTTCATTCATCTCATGATCATATCTAATGGAGCAAATGAAGTGTTTAGGTAGGAATTCATAGTATTATATGCTCCTCCTATAAATTTGCTCACATTCGATGTTTTCTTCTGTTTAAGGAGGATTCAGAGTTATTGTCTGCCCTCCTTAACTCCTCACCAGTCTTTCCATCCCATTAAAATCTAGATTTGGTGTTAAATTGCTTGCCTACCTTGCCTCAGTTAATAATCTGTGTAGTCATTATATTTCTCTGTTTCAAACTGTGATCTTGCCCATTCAGCCCAGAAAAACCCCATTATTTAATTAAAAACCCCAAAAGCAAACCTTCCTATATCAATTTACTAGCCTAAAATCCTTGTTTCCTAATTGGTCAGCTTATCATATTGAAAGATCTACCGAATCTGACCCGAGAGAGCCTTCTCATACCTCGTAGGGCTAGCTACGAGGTGAAATGGTTTTGATGTAGCCTTGAAGATTTGCCTTTCTCAGCCTGAGGTGAAATCTCAAGCGCTAACATGTGGAACGACGAGGACCCCGGTCAAAGCGCGCTGACTGAGGCCCATGGAGATTGCGCGGGAGGCCGAATTAGCCCCTGGGAGCCCCAGATCGGGAAACAAAGGTGGAATCTGCGCATCACTGGGTGAAAAGGGCCAAAAGGGAGAAGCCCCGAGCACTCAAATGAGTGGGGAGTCGGAGAACCGCGAGTGAAAAGCGAAAAAGCGCTAAAGGACAAGGCGGGACTCACGCTCCGAAAAACCGGCGTTATTGATTGGGGCGCCCTCAAACAGTAAGCGGTTTTGGAGAAATTGGAGCGATCCCACTCAACGATCGACGCGTGGCAAGCGGAGGAGAGAGAAAATCGCCGCTGATTGCAGGCTAAAGCTCGAGCAAGTCAACCACGTGAAGCGTGCGTATGGCGTCGGATTTGGGGGCTCTAGATCTAACGGCTGAGATCGCGCCCGATAGAGGAAGCATAATCGATGAAGGAATGAGCCGCGATTTAAAAGGATTTGAAGTTTGTTTTGACCGCCACGGTGGAGGAAAACTTCATCCACGATGTAACCGAAGAACTGAATCAACGAAGCAGGCTGGCGTGTTATAGGACGACATGTGGCCACTCCCTGTGAGCCGATGATGATGCCGAGCCAGGG
The DNA here is from genome assembly GCA_000404065.3 of Pinus taeda. NCBI lineage: Eukaryota > Viridiplantae > Streptophyta > Pinopsida > Pinales > Pinaceae > Pinus > Pinus taeda. The sequence continues at coordinate 27,967 of APFE031652873.1, forward strand.
AACTCCAAGCGCAACTACAAAAGGCGATTCGACGGAGGCAAAAGAGGAACTGAACAGACATGGAAACGAATGGCTTAAAGCCATGAACAGAGACAGTGTAAAGACCATTAACTGAAATAAGGTGATAAGCAGAACAGAAAATACAGTAACCGTAAGGGATTTTGAACACCTACTTGAACTGCTGCCTGCTCCGATGTAGTTGATGACGCCGCGGTGATTCTGATCCAATTACTGGGAAACCAATTCCTCCTAGCGAATCCAGTAAGCTTCTCGCAAAAGCTCACTGCCCCCGTGCCCAGAACCTCAGACCGAGTAAAGCTCTTCCAATGGTCAATCTTATTCCTCTGGTTTGTACTCCTGATTTCTTGCTCCTGGTGTTCTCCTGCCCTCCACTCTCAGTTTTCCCTCCTGTTTTCAGCCCCATCTCGGTGGTTTTATAGCCAGGGCTAAGCGGTGGCCGCCCTGTACACCTACGACTCCATTGCTCACTCCCGCGGTGACAGCTTCCTCCAGCCATGAGTCATCCTCCTGTACAGGTGACTATAGGAAGCACTTATATTTATAACTTTAGAATTTTATAAATATATTCTA
>APFE031652873.1:34447-89700 GCA_000404065.3 Pinus taeda
AGAAGTGAATCGTGAATCTCTATCGGATATAATCTTTTTAGGTACTCCATGAAATCTGATAATTTCATTTATGAATACTCGAGCTACATCAGCAACATCGTAAGTATCTCTCACGGGAATGAAATGGGCGCTTTTTGTTAATTTATCCACCACCACCAAAATGGCATTGTGTCTTTGAGAAGTAAGAGGTAGTCCAATGATAAAATCCATAGAAATGGTCTCCCATTTAGACATAGGAATGTCGTGGGGTTGTAAGAGGCCCGCTAGGTGACAATGATCTGCCTTTACTTGCTGACATTCCAGACATTTTGCAACAAATTGAGTGATATCGCGCTTCATACCTGACCAAAAGAAGAGTTTCTTAGTGTCTGCATACATTTTCCCTTCTCCAGGATGAGCACAATATACTGCTCTGTGGGCTTCCCCAAGAATGGTATCTCGAAGATCTTTATCATCAGGAATATACATTCTCCCATGGAATCGTAAGATTCCATCGTTTTCTAGTTCAAACTTCATATCCCTCAAATTTAGATTCTTTTACCCTTTTACCTTCAAGACTTGCTCTCACTTTTAAATACCAGCTGTCTTTTATAAGTTGATCCCGTACTCGTTGTCTTAAGTCTACTTTAATGGGTATTAAAGAAAATATCCGAGGTCTCCTGCTTAAAGCATCGGCTACTACATTTTCTTTTCCCTTAATGTATGATATCCCGAAGTCATATTCACTTAGGAATTCACTCCATCGCCTTTGTATGGCATTTAAGTCTCTTTGGGTGAACAAATATTGTAGACTTTGATGGCTGCTTTTAAGTGTAAAACTTCGTCCCACTAGATAGTGTCTCCAAATCTTTAAAGCTAGTACTACAACGGCTAATTCTAAATCGTGAGTAGCATAGAGTTCTTCACGAGGTTTTAACTTTCTGGAAGCATATGCTATTACTCCTCTATCCTGCATCAACATTGCACCCAGTCCTTGTTTGGATGCATCAGTACATACTGTAAAATCTTTGTCCATATCAGGGACTCTTAGTATTGGTGCACTGGTGAGTAGTCTTTTGAGTTCAGAGAATGCTTTTCTACATTCCTCGGTCCATTCATACTTAACACCTTTCTGCTGAAGGGTTGTAATTGGCTTTGCGATTTTGGAGAACCCCTCCACAAATCTTCGGTAATAACCGACTAAACCCATAAAGCTTCGTATCTCATGAACATTTTTCGGTATTGGCCAATCCATGATCGCTTTTACTTTCTCAGGATCTACCGAAATCCCTTCACTTGATATGATGTGTCCCAAATAATGAATCCTTTCTTGAAAGAATGAACACTTGGATAGTTTTCCGTACAACTGGCGTTCTCTAAGACAGGACAATACTATCCGTAAATGATCTTCATGCTCTTTCTTATTCTTGGAATAGATGAGTATATCATCTAAAAAGACTTGTACAAATTGATCCAGGTATTTGCGGAAAACGCTATTCATAAGATTCATGAATACTGCTGGTGCATTTGTTAATCCAAATGGTACCACGGTGAATTCATAATGTCCAAAACGTGTCCGGAATGCAGTTTTGGATATATCATTTTCATAAATCCTTAGCTGATGATAGCCTGATCGGAGGTCAATTTTTGAAAAGACAGCAGCTCCTTTCATTTGATCGAAAAGATCGTCGATTCGAGGCATAGGGTATTGATTCTTTATTGTAGCTCGATTCAAGTCTCGATAATCTATGCATAATCTTAAAGTTCCATTTTTCTTTTTCACGAAAATTACCGGAGCGCCGCAAGGTGATGTGCTGGGCCGAATATGCCCTATATCCAGTAGTTCCTTCAATTGGATTTGCAGTTCCTGAAGTTCTGGAGCTGTCATTCTATAAGGTGTTTTAGAGATCGGTTGGGTACCTGGTTTTAGTTCAATAGTGAGATCCAATTCTCTTACCGGGGGTAATCCAGGTAGTTTTTTTGGAAATACATCTGGGAATTCGGCTAACACCGGATATTGTTCTAGGGATGGCCCTTTTCTTGGCTTACTTCTTGAATTACATAAGCCTGGCAACCTTTCCTTAAACAACGCTTCATCTGCATTGTTGAAATGTAGCGTAAAGAGACTTCCCTCTTGATTCCCTGAATTTGGATGGCTTCTCCTTCATCATTTATGCCTAGAATCCTTTTCCCACAATAGTCTACCCAAGCTCGGTGAGCTTCTAGCCAATCCATACCTATGATAAGATCATATGTCCCTAATGCTGTGACATAAACTTTCAGTTTAGTCAAACAGACTCCTAGGTCAATTTTGCATTGATCCACACTCAAGCCTACGGTTTGGAGTTCTCCTGAGGCCATTTCCACTTGATGGAAATCATTTTGTCTACGAGCTACCAACCCACATTTGTTTAATGCATATGATGAAATGAAACTATCTGTGGCACCAGTATCAAATAAGATTTTGAGTTTTATACCATTGATAGTACCTGAAGATTCCACTACAGTGGATTGATGTGCTGCTTGGTCGTGGTTGACCATTGCATGAATTCAATGATTACCTCGATTGTTTGATATCGGTTCCTTTCCAGTCCTATGCAATATATTCAACGAAGCTTCTGGGCAGTCACGTTGAAAGTGCGGTCCCCCACATCCCCAACAATTAAGTGGCGCTGATCCTCTTGAGTCAGGGCGTGAATTCCTAGAGAACGAGCTTCGTCCTCTCGTGTTGATTCCCCTCGAATTTCTTCCTCCACTAGCGGTCCCTCGAGATGCCCATGGACTGGTGTTTGATGATCCCGCGGCTATAGTGTTTACTGCCATGGGAGCTCTCGTCCCTATATTTCTTGGGGTAAACCTGTTACCGTAAGGTGGCCTCGAGCTACCTCCTCCTCTGAAGTTCCGGGGAGCCTTTCCTAGAAACCCTGATTGCAAAGGCCCTGCTGGCCCCATATCCTTTTTGATTCCTAGGTGCTCTTCTGCATAACGACCACACTCGACTGCCTCGGCTACTAATGATGGCTTCCACATGCTTACCAAGGCTCTGATGCGAGGATTTAACCCAAATATGAAGCGTTCAGCTTGACGTTCATCAGAGTCTAAGTAGTGAATGTATTTTACAAGCTCCATAAACCTTATCTCATACTCTTCCACTGTTTTATTTCCCTGAATTAATGTATGAAAGGCTCTGGCTTGCTGTTGTTGAAAGTATGGAGGTAAATATTTTGCGCGGAACCTTTCCTCAAATAGTTCCCAAGGGGCATTATCTGATGTAAGGTGTAGTTGCTTTTCGAGATTTCCCCACCAAATCAAGGCACTTTCCTTTAGTTGAAACACGGCAATTTTTGTTTTTGCCGAAGAAGAATATTCTCTTAACCTAAAGCATCGGTTCATTCCTTCCAACCATGCTTCAGCGCGTTCACTTGCCCGACCTCCTGAGAATTCTGGGAGTCTGATTTTCTGAAGCTCCCTCAAAATGTCTTCTTTCGATCTTCTGGGCTCAAATTTCTTTGGTTCTGCTGAACTGGTAGCCAAATGTTGAGATTCCTCTTTGGTTTTAGCCTTAGTGGATTCTTTTAATGTCTCCAATAAAGCTTCCAAGGAGTTCATTATCACAGTTAACTCTGGCGCTGGGGCGATTGATGTTGATAAAGGTCTTGGTGGTGACGATGGTGATGGTGGTGGCGATGGCGACGATGGCGGCATTAATGGTGGTGACGCTGCCCGATCACGTCGTCGTTGCTCATACGTCCTTACCATTGTAATGGTTCCTGAACACATAATAAAATTTTATCAAAATTTTGAGGTGGACAACCGAATTTAACGCATAATTTTCTTTTGTGACTTCACATTCATAAACGGGTATAGTTTTGCTATTTTTACCCGCTAGGCGGATCTTACTGGTACCGAGGTCAAGGAGGGTAGTCTCGTGACCTCCTTGTCCTAATGCAAGGTATTCTATCCTGATATGAATAATGTTGGTGAATGGTCATTAGCTCCTAAGGTAGATCATCTAAAATTTTATTACTAAATAATACCCACACAAAAAGAAAAGTTAAATGTCTCGCTATAAAGTATGCCGGTAACATACCTGCCATACCTCAATCTAGCCATTACATTTAAGGGAGGTCATACATATTTATATTCTGAATATATTACTTGGATATGGATTAAGTCTATAAAAGAAGGGCTGTTTTGGTTCCGTATTACTTTGACTTTTAGCCGTAAAATTTACCATAGACATGTCATGATTAACATCTAGAAGGGATACAGTTCATCAGTATATCATAAACGTAGATTGGGTTTAAACGGAGGAAATAAATTATGATAAAAGGTGATTATGATTTCTAGAACCAGTTCTGTTAAAAAAAACGGCTCTGTCAAAGGATATAATTAGTACAATTTTGTTCTCTAAAGGATGCTTTGGAAAGTGGTCTTTATAAATTGCACATAATACTTTGATGGTTGATGCAAAATGCAAATTGACTGCAATAGGATTCATAGAAAATTTGTGCTATCATAAGTTCAGATTTCATAATATTGGGCAGAAAACTTTTAGCTGAAAGTTTAATGATCATATGTAAAAACACCTCAAGACAACCTTCTTGGGGCCTCTTTTAAGAGGTTCCTCAATGTTATATTTTAGAGTTTAGTCAACCTAGAGCAGGAGGTTCCCGTGTCTGATTGTATATTTCCTTTTCTAGCCCCTGTTCATTAACGTGGTGGTCAGCTCACTTGATATTTTTCTAACACACTAATCTACTACCCATTTCATATTTTTTTTTTTTTGTAAAAATACTTCTTATATTCACATAAATATAGATTTACATGAAGAAAAGAAAACAGAAAGCGGAAGGGTATCTAGTATCTACAATGATATTTATCTTCTCTTCCTTAGAGTGACAAGAATAGAAATGACATCAGAACAGGCACTAGGCTCTTCCAATTTGGCATCCTTGATCAACATAAACCCTTTTGCCAAGAGCTGCATGTAGTACGTACCTCCTCTTGCCACATATGACAAAACACAAACAAAGTGCTAACCTTGTTTTCAGAAACATATTTGCACTGAAGTTTCCAGAGAACAAAGGACCCAAACAGTGCCAAATACATCTGAGGGAGGAGAGGACTAAGGACCCAAAGTCATTCTCTTCACTTAATTTAGATTGTCTGTTATTTACATTGATTTTATTTGATTCTACTTGATTGCACCTGTTGTGATTATCTGGAAATGTTGATTTAATAAAATAATAGTAATAATCAAATTTTAAGGTCACAGCTAAGCCAGACACCGAATTGGTGTATGAGACCCCCTTGTTTGTGGGACAAGGGACCCACCTCTGCACAGCGATTTGACTATGTAAGTATATATGTGGTGACTCATTTGAAATTTGTATGTTGAACACAATAGACCATTGACGAAGCGAAAGATCCTGATAATGAATAAATAAGATGAATTTTGACAGATTAAATGAAAGGCTTCAATATCAATGTCTGTGTGTGTATGTCGTAGGAGTGATGTATCTTGCTGCACATATGAGTTTTCTGATTTGTCTTATGTGATTAATGGATGTAAAATGTAGATAAGGAAGGTAGGAAGACCTTGGGGTAAAAGACTGAAGCTGGAAATAGATTTAACGATTAGAATGAAGAGTAAAAGCTTTGATATCACTTGTAGTAGGTTTGAAGGAAAGAAGAATTAAACAGTTCCTATCCTGATGGTGAATTTTAGTTTTTGAGTGACTATTTACTATATATATGTTCAACTTATTTTAGTATATATTCACAGACAAAGTAAATTGAATCTGCCCCCACCCACACAGTGTAGAGCAGCTCGCTTGGTGAAATCATTTATTTTATTCTCTTTATCTTGCTGAGTATTAACACCACTCACTCATTATTTTGGTAGATGTTACAAAAACACCATAATTTCCTTCTGCCAGAATTGTGAATCCCAGTATGACTCATAATATCAAGCAAACTGTAGACTACTTAGATGCAAGGTACTAGGTAACAGTTATGTGACATGTCAGTCCTCTCTAAAACAATGCCAAATGTCTTCATTCTTTCTATAAAACTGTATTTTCTATGTGAAATCTTTATTGATGCCTTTTACTCAAATATGCATATTTAAAAATAAGGCTGTTGGGGATGGTTAATTGATATTCGACTCCAACTCCTAGACTGCATTAACAGATGCTATTCATAATTGTTGGACTGTATTCATGAAAAAAAATGGCCTAGAAGATAATAAAAAAAAGAACTGTAAGTGAGTTGATGATAGTTGTCGTCCCTCAATACACTGCATCTTCTTTTGGAGTAGGGGCATGTTTTGACTCTATGGGATTGTATTAGTGATGACATGGATTGAGATTTTGAATTATATTTTAGCTTACCAGACCAAATCAGCATTGTTCCTGCTGCAGAAATTATAATGATAATCTAATTTAACAGGCAACTTTGCTAATTAAGAATACCATAAGGGGAACATGAAATTTTATTGCAGCAACAAAATCTGCTTGTGAGTGGAATTTGGAGAAGACCTAACGTATTGAACAGAAACCTTGGGTGTCAGTTCTAGAAGCTCATTTTTCTAATATACGCTGTGCAAAAATGAGAAATGAAATGAGAAAAAAAATATAAAATAAAAATGAAAAAATAAATCAGTTAAAATTTAATAATAATTTTTTTTTACATATTTTGTGTGCCGTGTGATGAGTTTAAGAGCCGCTTGATAAAAATTGACAATTCTCACTGCCATTGTTGACATGGCTCTCGATAAACCCTGTCCTCCTTCCTTCAATGCCGTCAGATGAATTTAACCCTAGCAGTAATTGCAGGGACCCGTCCTTTTATAGATTATGAAACGGACGCAAATGGTGGTGAATACCGAATGAGCTGGATGACGCTTCATCTCTATATCATATTCATGAATTCATTCAGAAAACAGGATCAATTAGGTTCAGTAAAGTAGCCATAAGGCAGAGTTAATTTGTTTTTTTTTTTGGTTTTGTTAGAGATTGTCTATTTCCCAACGGCGTTGTGGGCCACTGTTTTCCACTACAGTGAGCCGTGTGCGATGAGTTTAAGAGCCGCTTGATAAAAATTGACGATTCTCAGACCGTGCGATGAGTTTAAGAGCCGCTTGATAAAAATTGACGGGAACTCGAGGAATTCGGGTACCAATTCTGAAACGCGTTATCCTCCTTCCTCTCCGATAGCAGTAGAGGCATTTCTTTCCTCATTTAACCATTTATCTTTCGAAACCAAAACGAAATAGTATGACACTGTTATAAATTGGCGAATTTTCATATATATATATATTTTTTTGCTTTGGGCGAATTTAGTAACTATGGTCCAGACTAAGCCAGTCACAGGAAAGTGGGTGAATACGTAACGAAACTTGCAGAAACACAGGAATAATGAGAACCCTGTATGCTGCAGAATTTTTAACAGGGCAAATATATATATATATATATTTTCGGTTGTGTAGGGCCTGTGAGGTCCCGAAGGGTTTGAACGACAGCTCTGATACCATGTGTAAAGACCACTAACTGAAATAAGGTGATAAGCAGAACAAAAAATACAGTAACCGTAAGGGATTTTGAACACCTACCTGAACTGCTGCCTGCTCTGATGTAGTTGATGACGCCGCGGTGATTCTGATCCAATTACCAGGAAACCAATTCCTCCCAGCCAATCCAGTAAGCTTCTCGCAAAAGCTCACTGCCCCCGTGCCCAGAACCTCAGACCGAGTAAAGCTCTTCCAATGGTCAATCTTATTCCTCTGGTTTGTACTCCTGATTTCCTGCTCCTGGTGTTCTCTTGCCCTCCACTCTTGGTTTTCCCTCCTGTTCTCAGCCCCATCTCGGTGGTTTTATAGCCAGGGCTAAGCGGTGGCCGCCCTGTACACCTACGACTCCACCGCTTATGTGACAACTTCCTCCAGCTGTGAGTCATCCTCCCGTACAGGTGACTATAGGAAGCACTTATATTTATAACTTTAGAATTTTATAAATATATTCTATTATTATTATATATATATATATATGTATTTTTTTTTTTTCAAATAGGAGCATATAATATGTGTTTTTAAGGATGGGTCGTTACAGACAGAATACATAAGCATAGAGTCAGTCAGAGAGAGAGTTAGAGGTTCTAGAATCCCGAGAGGAGGACGGAACACAGGGGAAGAGACAGTGAAGCAAAAGTAGAAGAGGACAGAGGGCCAAGCTGACCAAAGGCAACATCGAGCACCAGAGAGCTTGAGGGATTCAAGCCATCCCAGAGAGGATCTATCCGAACTGAGCACCCCATTGGACTCTTTCCATTGTAGACCCAAAAGGTCACAGAGCTGGTAGGCAAACGAGTCTGTGCACTCCAGTGGCTTGGGGAATCCAAGAACCACCCTGCCAAGAAAATCTGTTTCAGGTGACTCATATTGAGCTCCTGCATTGTAATTCTTTGCTTGAAACACAATAAAATAAGGCCACCACTGAAGCTGGACCGGAGATGTAGCCCTGGAGAATAGGGTGAACTCCTTATTAATTTCTTGTGTTCTTGTATTTGCTTACTGTATTTCTCTGCTGTCTTTCCATTCAATTGTCTGTGTATTGGCAATTTGATCGATCTGTTGCTTAAATAACAAACACACACACAAACACATGGGTCTGTAATACCTTCATTTAATAAATCTTTAACTAAGGTCACTCATAGGGTGATTATCAGATCAAGTGGTATCAGAGCTCAAGGTTGTAAGGTTAGAAAAGCTTGTGTTGGTTTAGCTGTTGAATGCTCACTAGATCAAAGCTCAAATTAGGAGAAGGAGAGTTGGTCGAAACTAATCTTGAAATTGGGAGAGTCTATCCTCGGAAGACAATGTTAGAGGAAGGTTCTATGGGGCCAGACCCTCAATTCATAGAGGGTTTCCTAGCTATAAAGTCTATGGTAGAAGAAATGTATAGGGACTTTAGAAAGCATAAGGATGAAGATTCATCAGGTTTTAAACAAGACAAAGAAGAAGGTGAGTCTCATTCCCACGACCACTCAAAAAGAAAGGGGAAAGAGGAAAGCTTTCTCACACCTCCTAATAGCCCTGTGCATAATAAGAAAGCATCTTTGATCAAGCTAGATGTTAAATTTGATTTTCTTATATATGATGGAGAGCTATATGCTGAAAAGTTGAACAATTGGATTAGACAAATTGATGTGTATTGCAGAGTGCAAAACATTGACTCAGACAAGAGCAAAATTCAACTGGCAAGCCTACACCGAGGAGGTAATGCCTTGGTTTGGTGGGAAGGCAGAACCCAAACTGACATGAAAAGACATGGGAAGACTATCTCTGTTTAGAGTGACTTTGTTTATGCAATTAAGAAGCAGTTCTATCCATTGGCCTACATGCAACAAGCCATGATGAGCTGGCAGACTCTTCGGCAGTTAAAAGGGCATAGTATGCAAGGGTATACTCAAGAATTTAGAAAGAGAGCATTGATTCTAGGGATCTCATTAGACTCACCAGAGACTCTTTTGAAGTACATTGGTGGTCTACACAGCTACATGAGGCATACCATCCTCATGTTTAATCCCACTAGTATAGATGAGGTATCTGTACAAGATACTCATCTAGAAGCTAGTGGAAAGAATGGAAATCCAGAAGTTGGGGGACTATCCCAACCCACTGTAAGCAAGAGCAAGGAGAAAAGAAAGCAGAAGTGGAAAGAAAGGAAGGCTAACACTGCACAAAAGGACAAAGCTTCATGCACTCACTGTAAAAAGGAGGGGCATGATGATGAGCACTGTTGGATTCTGCATCCAGAGTTGAGACCAAAGAAGTCTGAGGGCAAGAAGAAGAATACTGCTGCGGCTATTCAGAAAGATTTGGGGTCAGACTCGGGAGATGAAACAATCATTGTAGCCACAGGTATAAAAGTTAAGAATTTTGAAGCATCTACTAGTAATTCTGCTCAATCTGTTATTGATGAAGAACATGAGAGAAAAAGGCATGAGCTTTTCCATATTCGAGTTATTTCCAAAAATAAAAAGATTGATACTTTGTTTGATAGTGGCTCACAAGTAAATCTAATTTATGAATAAATTGTAAAGAAATTGGGATTAGAAACTACACCTAATAAGAAACCATACCCATTAGGTTGGTTGAATGATAAAGCACAACTACAAGTGACTAGACAGTGCAAACTCAAGTTTTCTTTTGGGTTAGCATTTGTAGATGAGGTTGAATTAGACATAATTCCTTTGGATATATGTGGAATTGGTTTAGGAAGTCCTTACTTGTATGATAGAAAAGCTATTTTCTATAGAGCTGAGAGCAAGTATCTACTTGTTAAAGATGGAATCGAATACTTTGTAAGAGCTCACAAGCTCAAGAATAATACTCTCATAAATTCTGGGCAGATGAAAAGAATGATAAATTCATGCAAACAATTCTTACTAATGGTTGTAAAGGAAAATAAACCTGATAAAACCAATGTACTTGAGGGCTGTAATGCTCAACAACAAGCTGATATAGAAAATATTGTTTCAGAGTATTATGTTCTATTTAAGGAACCTAAAGGTTTGCCACCTGAAAAGGAAATAGTACATGATATTATTTTGCAGCAAGATGTTCCATTGCCTAACATTGGGATGTACAGGTTCTCTGCCTTAGAGAATGTTGAAATCAAGAAGCAGGTGCAAGAGTTGCTCGAGAAGGGGTTCATCAGGCCTAGCACATCACCATGTGGGTCACCAATCGTTTTGGTGAGAAAGAAAGATGGCTCGTGGAAAATGTGCTTTGACTACTGAGCACTGAATAAGATAATAATAAAAATCGTTATCCCCTTCTTCACATAGATGATATTTTAGATCAATTGAAGGAAGCTGTTTATTTCACCAAGCTGGATTTGCACGGTGGATACCATCAGGTCAGAGTTGCAGAGCAAGATGCGTGGAGGACAGCTTTCAAAACAAAGCAGGGATTGTATGAGTGGCTGGTTGTGCCTTTTGGCTTGACCAATGCCCCTGCTACTTTCATGAGATTAATGAATGATGTACTCAGGCCTTTTCTTGATGATTTTGTTATTGTGTATCTGGATGACATTCTGATTTTTAGTAAAATGTGGGAAGAACACTTAAAGTATGTTAAGCAGACATTAGATGTTGAAAAGAGAAAATTTTTATGTTAAACTCTCAAAATGTGAATTTGGCAAAACATCTCTAAATTATTTGGGTCATATAGTAGGGGGTGGTGAATTGAAAATAGATTCCTCTAAAGTGGCAGTCATTGTAAACTGGCCTAAACCCAAGTCTGCTACAGAAGTGAGAAGCTTCTTAGGAGCAACACAATATTGGAGGAAGTTCTTTTCTAACTTTTCCTCAATTGCAGCTCCCTTACATGCTTTGACAGGATGGAACAAGGTGTTTCAGTGGGGAGGCAAACATCAGAAAGCCTACGACACCTTGAAAGAAAAGATTGGCACAACACCTGTACTAGCATTGCCTGATCTACAAAGACCATTTGAGATCCAAACAGATGCCAGTGACTATGCCATGGGAGCAATGTTGACATAGCACGGTAAATCCATATGTTATCATTCTGAGACTTTTAATCCTGTAGTAGTTAACTATCCTACATATGATAAAGAATTGTATGCATTAGTTTAGAGTGTGAAAAAGTGGAAACATTACTTAATGGGCAAAGAGACAGTAATACACAATGATCATCAACCACTTCAATATCTACACGCCCAAACTAAGTTGCAACAATCAAGACATTACAGATGGATGGGTTTTCTACAACAGTTTCATTTAGTCATCAGATATAAAAAAGGGCATGCACAACAAAGTTGCAGACATGTTATCTAGACCCATTATAAATGCATCTACTAACTTAAGCATAATTCTGTACTACATGAAAGTTACATTGAACAATATGCTCAAGATATAGACTTTAAAGATGTATATGCAACTTTGAGTCAAGGAAAAAGGGTAGAAGAATTGGACTATCATGTGAAGGACCGACTCTTATATCATGGTGGAAAACCCTGCATTCCACAAACAGAGAGAGTAAATATAATTAGAGAGGCACATGCTTCTCTGATATTAGGTCACTTTTGGGTAAGTAAAACAGTTGCACAGCTGCAAAGATTTTGTTATTGGCCGAAAATGAATGAGATAGTTTCTAGATATGTAAGAGGGTGTACTATGTGTGCAAAAAGCAAGCCCAACAATTGAAAACTAGGCTTGTACACTCCATTACCAGTTCCTTCTCACCCTTGGGAAAGTGTTTCCATGGATTTTGTTGGAGGACTGCCTAAGTTTAGAAAAGGTCATGATTATCTGTATGTGTTTGTGGATAGGTTTAGCAAAATGTAATTTTGATACCTTGTAATAAACAGATTATAGCTGAACAAACTGCAAAACTATTCTTTGAACATGTATGGGTTCATTTTGGATTTCCCACTTCTATTGTATCTAATCGAGACACCTGATTTGTGGGGAAGTTTTGGTCAATTCTGTGGGAGATGATGGACACCCAACTGAAGAAAAGCACAACTTTTCATCCACAAACCGATGGTCCGACAGAAGTAGTTAACAGGACAATGATCCAATTACTCGGGGGATATTGCAGCAAACATCCTAAGCTTTGGGATGAACATTTGTGTTGTGTGCAACATGCTTACAACAGAGCAAAACACTCTTCTACACAAAGATCTCCTTTTCAGACCTGTTTTGGTTTCATACCAAGGTCTCCTTTGGATTTTGTCTTTGGTAAAGATACCATAGTTGATGGACACAGTGATGTGGACAAGCAACTAGGTTCATTGAACAAATCCAGGAGATCCACCAGGCAGTACAGGAATAGCTGGAAAAGAGCCAAGCCAAGTAGAAAGCTAGGCATGACAAGCATCAGATGGAGCATAGTTTTCAAGTTGGAGACCAGGTCTGGCTGTATATTAGCGAGGACAAGATGCAAGGTGAAGGTAAAAAAGCTAAAGCCTATCAGGTATGGACCTTTTAAGATACTTGAGAAGATTGGTGAAAATGCTTTTCGCCTTGATCTACCAGCTTACATGCACATCTACTCAGTCGTAAATGCAGATTGCTTGAGATTGTTTGAACCTTCAATGATTGAGGATCCTGAAGAGCAAAGTCAGTTGCCTTCTATTGATGACCAGCTACCTGAATATCTTAATGAATTGCAGGAAGACACAGTGTTGGATAGGAAGCTGAGGACAACGCGCAGGGGAGATGTTGAGTATCTCAGAATTGGACTCAAAGGTTCGAAGTCGAGCAGTGCAAAGTGGATTGAGATTGGGCAAGTGAGACAACGGTACCCTCACATAGTCAATGCCTGAAAGAAAACCAAATTTTGGTGGTCCAAAAGCTTTTCAATGGGAAGGCCGTGATCCGAATTGGATCCATAAAGAGAAATAAACAGAACCATGGTTGTCCCACTTCAAAAAAATTCCAAAACAACGATAAAAAACACCTTGAACTAGTGGCAATGGTAGCCAGCGTGGAACGACAAGGACCCCGGTCAAAGCGCGCTGACTGAGGCCCATGGAGACTGCGCGGGAGGCCGAATTAGCCCTTGGGAGCCCCAGATAAGGAAATAGAGGTGGATTTTGATGCGCGATTAGCGCTAATCGCGCATCACTGGGCGAAAAGGGCCGAAAGGGAGAAGCTCTGAGCACTCTGATGCGTGGGGCGCTGGAGAACCGTGGGCGAAAAGCAAAAAAGCGCTAAAGGACAAGGCGAGACTTGTGCTCCGAAAAACCAGCGGTATTGATCGGGGCGCCCTCAAACGGTAAGCGTTTTTGGAGAAATTGGAGCGATCCCACTCAACGATCAACGCGTGGTAAGCGGAGGAGAGAGAAAACCGCCGCTGATCACGCGCTAAAGGTTGAGCAAGTCTACCACGCGAAACGTGCGTATGGCGTCGGATCTGGAGGCTCTAGATCTAATGGTTGAGATCGCGCCCAATAGAGGAAGCGGAATTGACAAAGGAATGAGCTGCGATTTAAAAGGATTTGAAGTCCGTTTTGACCGCCACGGTGGAGGAAGACTTCATCCACGATGTAACCGAAGAACTGAACCAACGAAGCAGGTTGGCGCATTACAGGAGGACATGTGGCCACTCCCTATGAGCCGATGATGATGCCGAGCCAGGGAACTCCAAGCGCAGTTGCAAAAGGTGATTCGACGGAGGCGGAAGACGAACTGAACAGACATGGAAACAAATGGCTTAAAGCCATGAACAAAGATAGAATACATAGAGTCAGTCAGAGAGAGAGACAGAGGAACCAAAATCTCGAGAGGAGGACGAAACACAGGGGAAGAGATAGTGAAGCAAAAGCAGAAGAGGACAACGGGCTGAGCTGACCAAAGGCAGCGTCGAGCACCAGAGAGCTTGAGGGATTCAATCCATCCTAGAGAGGATCTGTCCGGACTGAGCACCCCATTGGACTCTTTCCACCCAAAAGGTCACAGAGCTGGGAGGCAAACGAGTCTGTGCACTCTAGTGGCTTGGGGAATCCAAGAACCACCCTGCCAAGCAAATCTGTTTCAGGTGACTCATACTGAGCTCCTGCATTGTAATTCTCTGCTTGAAACACATTAAAATAAGGCCACTAGTGAAGCTGGACCGAAGATGTAGCCCTGGAGAATAGGGTGAACTCCTTATTAATTTCTTGTGTTCTTGTATTTGCTTACTATATTTCTTTGCTATCTTTCCATTCAATTGTCTGTGTATTGGCAATCTGATCGATCTGTTGCTTAAATAACATAGACACACACACACCAACACATGGGTCTGTAATACCTTCATTTAATAAATCTTTAACTGAGGTCACTCATAAGGTGATTATCAGATCACAAAATTGTCTAGAAAGCTTTGATACCATGTTAAATCTCGTAATACCAACGTAAATTTATTCTCTCACGCCAATTATTTATTTCCATCAATTTATTTAATTAACCAAATAAATTCCGAAATTTTGAAAATAAAATTATTGGTATTTTAACCTCTAGAAATATATGTAGCGGAAATATATTTTTGGGATATCAAACACATTGCAATATATAAGTAATTCACCCACAACAATTCTCCATCATTTATTCATCTAGAAAGTAGGGTTTTTGACCCATACAAAATTACAAGGAAAAGTACAATAATTGGAACTTGTAACTCAACTCCCATTGAATAAATTCGGCCTGAGGAATTTGACCTTCTGGAAATCGACATCTAAAGGATTTCAGCCTAGAGAAATTCAGCCCAACAATCTGCAGGCAAATCAACCGTGTGCCTTTCCTACAAGCTTCCACTGTGCCTCAGGAAATTCGCTCTTTAGCAAATCGGCTTCCCCAATTTAATCGACCTCTCTCTATTCAACAACTTGGCCCGACAATCTCCACAACTCGGCCTCTTGGATTCACCCTCGAATTCTCTTATACTCCTCCTCTACGCTTCAGTCTACTGAGACACTCACATTAGAGGAAATCGCTCTCTTGTTGTGTCTCCTTTCTCGTGTCTTCACCTCTTCATTAGATTTTTTTATAATCTTCATTAAACCTAGATCCCTAACCTTAATCTCCCTTCTAGAAGATCTTGGAGATCAATGGTTGAGGTCATTTCTAAGTCACTTTAATAATTAAATTATTTATCCTTAGAAAATGACTTTAGTCCACAATAATTAATTGACTTTAATTATTGTACTTTTCCTAAGTTAGACTTAGGAAAGAAGATATGAATCACTTACTTCACCAAGCAAGCACCTAAAGAAGCAATAAATCATCTTCCACATGCTAAGACACAAAGCCTATGTAGAAGACCTTCTGAAGCTACTATAACAACATTGAATATATGAAAGCATGTATGTTTGTACATAAATCAAGATAGAAATGGCATCCATGGTACATTAATGATTAATTATTCAAGCGTCAACCATATAGAATCTAGATTATATCAATTACATACAAACATACAAATTTTGAAGTCATATAATAGAAAGTAGACCATTAACTTATGGAATGAAATAGGTTATTTAGCAATTGTCAACAATAACATGACCAAATAGTTATGTCTACCAAATAGGCCATCTACACACCAAAATATGAAGGTCATGAAAATCACAAGTGCAAGCCTCAATATCAGGGGTAACATGTCTTCACTTTTGAACAGTCAATCCTAAATTCTGTAATTGCAGTCCAATAGATTTGGTATGTGTTTAATTATCTATTTTGTTCTGCAGCGGGATTTCATTTTGATTGAGTTCAAATCTGTTTATCAGGTATTAAAATTGACACTAGCATGACTGAATTAACTGCCACATCAATAATCTTGGGCATGCTTGCCATGATTGAATCAGAGCTGGCCTGGTCATGACTCATTGAGTCATTATTGTGAGAATTGAAAGGAGAATTTTGAAGAAGTTCTGAGCTTCCCTGCTAATGAGCTCTTGCCTCAGTATTGCTCTATATATAAATATGTCTCAAGGAATCATATATGCTGGACACTAACTTAATGATAGGTAATATTTTTATGATGAATTGCATTCTTAATGTTGCAGGCCAAGCCAGGGAGAAGGAAAGAGGCTGCAAAGTTTGCCCAGCTATGGAATCAAGTTATCACCTGTTTTCGTGAAGAGGATTTGATAAATAATTGGTAACATCCTACGTCTACAATTAAGATTTAAAAGCTAGCAACTAAACTTGATGAGGCCTTGACCAGATTACTTCTTACTTGTTCAGGGAGAGGGATCTCTTGGTTGTACCATATTCTTCAGATCACAATTTTAATCTCGTGCAATGGCCACCATTTTTACTTGCTAGCAAGGTAACTTTGTTTCTTCAGATTCTTTCTTACTGAAAACAGTTCCTATCAATTTCCTTTTTCTGATTTCGTTTGTCCATACCAATCCAGATACCTATAGCATTGGACATGGCCAAAGATTTCAGAGGAAATTTTGCTGATCTGCAAAAAAGAATAAATGCTGATGAATACATGCGATGTGCTGTGAAAGAATCCTATGATTCATTCAAGCATGTTCTTAGAAGCATTGTCAATGGTGAAAATGAGACAAGGTACAGGATTTAGTGATTTTGCATGAAAAGAGATCATCATACTCTTCTTTTGATGCTTTCTGAGAGCTGCTGCCTGTTTATCTTGATGACAAGCCTGTCTCCTTTCATAAATTAGCTTTTTCTTTATTGGAAATTGTTACGGTTCTTTATGACTGCAGGCAGAATTTTCTTAGAAGTCTCTGACTTGTAGTATGCTCTTAGATTGTTTCTTCAGCTATTATGATCTTAGTTTAGTTACCCACATGTTTGGTGTTCCCTTCAGGGTTATTAAGAAAATAATTGAAGAAGTGGATCAGAAAATTGAGCAGGGTAGCCTGCTGGAGATTGTCAATATGAGCAAGCTTCATTTGCTGTACAACAAGTTTGTGGAGCTTGTAGAAATGGTATATGTGTTTTCAGTCAATAAAGCATCATATTTGTTCATATCATGATGATAACTTAGTTGAACAGCTTAATTGGCCATTTGCATGATGCAGTTGAAAAATGGTACTAATGCAAGTTCAAGAGAGAAAGTTATTCTTCTTCTTCAAGATATGATAGAGATGGTTACTAAAGATATCATGATAGATGGTCGTGGGTGAGTTACCCTTCTAGCATCTCTGTAAATTGTCAGAAACCTTCTTTGTATTATTATCAATTCTCATATGATTGTTCAATACAGATTTTTGGATTCAACCCATGGTTCGCAAGAAACACAAGAAGCAGTAACCACACAAAAGACCCAGTTATTTGCATCTGAAGGTTCCAATCATGCTGTGCGCTATCCTTTCCAGTTCAGTGATGCATGGGAAGAGCAGGTAAATATTTATGATTGATCAATATTGAACACATAGAATTAATTCATCCCTAAAAGAATGGCAATTTTATATTTGGACAGATCAAGAGGCTTCATTTGCTACTAACAGTCAAGGAATCTGCTATGAATGTTCCTGCCAACTTAGAAGCGCGACGCCGTATTGCCTTCTTTACAAATTCTCTGTTTATGGATATGCCCAGTGCTCCCAAAGTCCGGCATATGCTGCCATTCAGGTAAGGACTATATCTCATTTTCTAGCTATCTATATTGAACGCCTGCTCATGAAACAAGGGAGCGCTGCATAGCAGCTTGACCCTGCCTTTTCTCATATTATTCGCATATTATTTGACTATGCTGGAATTGCCTCTCCAAGTTGCACATAACTGGTTAATGCAAGAAGTAATTTTACTGAGCATAAGGTTAAAATATCTGTTAGATGCTATTGGCAAGCTAATGAATCTGAGAGTTCTTTTAGAGAGAACAAATGTTGGAAAATCTGTTGTATTCTCTCTCTAACCTAGGGAGTTTAGAAAAATTGACGCTTATGAATTCCAGGGGATTAAGATATTTGTCCAATTCCATTGGTAACAGGATGGAAAAAAAATGATGAAATTTAAGGGGCAAAATTCTCATTGATCCCACTGTTATTCAGAAAATCCAAAGATTTGGGTCTGTTAAAAAATTCTGATGATCTGAGTCAGTTTAGAAATGCTGAAAATTCATGGTGGCAAGGTTCTGTTATGAACTTCAATCATAATAAATCTATGAATAAGTCTAGATTTAATATGAAAATGTTGTCCCAAAAACTGGTTTTGAGTGCCACACCAGTTGACTGCGGTTAGTAGTTTAGGTGGCTTGTGTTGACATCCACATGCTTTAATCACCTAAAACCTGGCAATTTCTTGAAATGGACTGCCATCTACATAGTTCAAAATTTTAATTTAAAGCTGTAATGGACAATGAACATAATGCTGTGCACCCTCTTTCTAGAATGGTTTCTATGGTATCTTGAGGACGCTGCAAGAAGGTCCTCTGGGGTACCTGCAGATGGATCAGACCAAGAGATTGTGTCCTAAACTGAGGGAATGGGAACTGCGAGTTTCTGAATTGGAGTATAAACAATTACACAGGTACATTTACATTTATTCTTTTATATTTGTGTGTTTTTTTTGAGACAAGTACAGGAAAACGTACGTCTTGCGATTCATCTTCAGCTGGAGTTGAGGCTATCCTTATTTTTCCTGTAGAGTATAAATTCTGTGCAGATTGGAAGGATATTACTGAGGAAACCAATCATATACTCCAGCAGCTGCTGAGACTGTAGCTGAATTAAAAAAAAATGTCACAGTACAATTATAACATTTTGTTTGGCTATCCAATCTGACATGTGTGGGTGTTTGCAGGTTGGGCTTGTTGCTGCACAAAATAGCAGGCCTTGTGAAGAGGCAAAAGCTAGAGGGCACAACAACACTTGGGATAGAGGCCCACTGTCACCACAGCCTAAGTCCCCTGCTCTTCTCGGATTTTTCCACTAACGAGAGGAGTCCCAATAATGCTTACTTGTGACATTATTGTCTTGATAGGTTTGAAGTGAGGAAAGGCAGCTCATTCAATGGAAAGATTTAACAAAGGTGCAAGCCTTGGGAAAAGCTAGTAAAACTTTCTACGAAAAACCCCTTTGAAAATAACTACACAAGACCTAGGGTTGAGATTTAACACGAGGAATGGGTATTTCCAGGGGTCAAAGTAGATGGGAGAAAAGGCGTTGTGTGATTTACTTCACCAAGTACTAAAGAATTTTCCTTCAAAGAATCCCTAAGTTGAAGGATTAGCTTCTAGGGTTCCGTCTTGATGCGACAACTAGGACATCAAAATTTATGGAGAATCCACTGTGGTAATTCCACCAAAATTGGAGGTCCTTTAGAGGACACACAAAGAAAGAGTTCTATCCAAACAAAATTCAGAAATTCCTTCTCCAAGGGATTTCGCACCAAGCCCTAGATGGCCTCCTTATCCTTAAAAGGACAAATTTTAGAAGAGAAAAAGAAGGAAAAATTATGGTTTAAATTTGTGTGTGACCACCAAGGGACTTGATTATTCCCTACTAGGCCATTGGGCGTATGGAGTCATGGGTGCTTATAATTGGCTAAATTGACCTTCAAGGAGGCTAAAAGAGGAAGCCCTAGTTACCTCTTTCAACAATTACCCTCTTTAGCATTAGTTAATGGAGTTTCATGGATTCAATATAATGATTATCCACTAGGAACATTCTTTCGACATCATCAATGAGCAACACATGCAAAACCTCCCAAGATTATAATTTTGAAAGAAAGAATAAAAGAAAGTGTGAATTCTTATCATGAGAACAAATTCCACGCATTAGACATTATTTGCAAGATAATTTCACCATAAAGAAACACTTACAAGACAATGTAGAGTATATCCATCCATCAACAATATATTAGAAGCTCCAAAAAGATAGCAATAAAGATCCAAACATCAAAGTGCATCCCAAAAACATCCAAATTTCTCCTCAAATTGCAGGTCTGAATTCTCTAATGATGTATGTGAAAATCCCAAGTGCTAGTTAGATCTCAAATGAGGTGTCCTTAATATATACAAGATCTATGAGGTTGAATTACAAGTGTACAAGCCCCTCTAACATGTCGAAAATGCTAAGTAATCCGCCCATGGTTAGAAGCCAACCATGATAGCTTTAAAACTTTAATTAATCTCTCTCTCTAGCCCATTCTAGGTTGACGTCATGCATTCGAAGAGGCCCAGAGAGGCAACGTTGAGGCCTCTTGTGCTAGAACTTTGGTAAAGGGCCTCAAAAGTCATGATGAAGAGGGTGACATCCTCACTATGCTGCAAAACACTCCAGGACCCCTATTTTGGGCTTGGGGCTCCAAAATGAGTCTCTTGGGTCTCCAAGTGGCTCAAAATCATGTTGATTCTCCATTAATGAGGGCTCAAAGATGAAACATGCCCTCTCATGTCTCCCTAGGAAAGACATAACCTCCTCTAGGCCCTGGATCAACTACCAAGTGTCGGGTGAAATGTGTAGTTGGTTGGGGCATCATGGTCCAAGTGCATCATCTCTCGAATAACTGGGGCAACGAATAACCTAACAGTGGCGCTGAAGAAGTCCATGGTGTGGCAATCAATGTTCTGCATGAATGGAGGCCCATGGCTCTCAATGCTCAACCTACAAATGCCATCACGATCCTCTGGAGGGCTTGGATCCTGTATAGGGATGCCAAGTCCAAGATGAAAACCCACTTGCAATCCTGTATAAGATACAATGTGTCTCCTCATGTTTAGGCACAATAATTCATTAGTGCAATTGAGTGAATAAGTTTGTTAATCAAGGGCATAAATGAGACTTCATAGTGGGTTTGCTTCCAAATTTGGGGCTTTGAGCATGTAATGGTGTTACCTCCCTAGGTAGGAGCAGCTAATAAACAACCCTATTAGGTGTTCCCAACCCCTAAAGGGAAGGACATGTCCAAGGTACATCCTTCAAATGGTAGGTGTCATGTGGAGAATGATGAGGTGGATGGCGACACAAGGGTCTCAAGGCCAAATGACATGGGCTTGAGGGTGGTAATGATGAGGGATGTTGTTATGAATAAAATATTCATAAATAATATTAATTACATAATAATATTAAAATAATAATATAAATAATAGATTAAATAATTTAATTAATTAATGGCCCATTAATTATGAAAGGACAATTTCTAAATGTGTGACCATTCACCTTCGTGGCCAGTCAATGCCTATATAGGCACACTGCCACGAAGGATTGTAATCACCATTCATATTTTTCATCAATAATACAATTGCTTACATACTTACACATAATTTACTTACTAGAATTCTGTCTCTAATAGTGGTATCAGAGCTACTGCTCTGTGTACTATCTCAAACTACTCCGCTGCACAGTGTTTGTATTCATTCACTGCTCGTATTATCCATTGTCCACTCCACTTAGATCTATCCATGTCCCTTTACCCTCGCTCATCATCCAATTCACTGTGTCCATTTTTCCTCAGTGCTTCACTGTTGTCACTTTTCAACTTGTTTCCCCGGCGTGTTCATTCCCCTGTTCTCAGCGACATACCTTTCAGAACACTGGTTGTTCTCCCTTCACAATGTTCTAAACAAGGTTCCTCACTCATCGCCTACCGCATAGATACCGTGTTTTTCCTCCACCACATCCGCCGTCTGCTCAACATCCCTTACCCTATTGTGTCCTTTGATTGTCGTAACACTGTGTTCCCCTGCCCCCGCGTTTTGACCAACGATCAATCCAACACCGTCGAATCAACTGAATCGTTTGTCACCTTGTGAAATTGTGCTGCTATAGGGCCAACAACCCTCTTGCTGTCCCTCACTTTGTCTCGATAAAGCGTCACGTGGATTTGTTCTGTCGTGTTCGTTGTTCGATAAACCAAGGTTCCCCAATAAATGAGATGACAACCAAAATGAGAGAAAAAGGAGATGTGAGCCAATAAAGACATCGAAACAACTATTTTATCAGCGACTGACATCATATCATATAATCAATTTGTATCAATCAATTTCATTTATCGAAATGGTGATGAAGCATTGAAGGGTTTTGAAATCAGGGGTGTCTTTATCCTCGACATACATTCAAATGTAAAGACATTTGAATATGGATCGAATCAAGGAACATGAATCAATATCCAATTAGGGAATTTCAATGTAATATTTATTTCATTTGATTCTTTCAGGACCCTGGCTCGTCATACAGATTTCAATCCCGTATCTTATGATATGGAAAGAGGTATAAATATCTTCATATACTAGACGTTCACTAATGAGTATTGCGTCTTCAAAATTGTATCCCTATTCACTCTATTTTATTAGAGAGGTAATAGTGTTTGTAAAATGAATCGCACTTCTTCACTTCATAAGGGGTCCATTGATGAAAAGAGACTGGAAAAAGTTCGGACCCTAGCACAGACAAACTTAGATATTCAACATATTCATATTTATTATTATTAAACATATAGAAGATGAATACAATTTATGGGAGGCCCCTGGCTTTATATTGCCTTGGGTGCCTCTTGGTGAATTGTCTAATAACTACGAATTAACTAATTTTTATGTAACATTGCCTTCCTCCCAAAAATGCTTTGTCCTCAAAGCATACATAACGATGGATGTTGTTGACGAAATGCTTCAGTCTTCCAAGAAGCTTCTTCTTCTGGTAAGTCCTTCCACTTGATTAAGTATTCTTTGATTACACGAGATCGAAGCTTCTTTTCTTTGGTGGATATTAAACCTTATGGTTCTAAAATGACCCTTCCTTCATCATCTAAGGATGGAAGCGTTGTTTGCGCTGATTGATGGTCGCCCAGTGCCCTTTTAAGGCAAGATACATGGAAGATGTTGTAAAAACGACTTTTATCTGGAAGGCTTAAACTATATGCAACTTGGTTGATCTTTTTGTTGATCTGGTATGGTCCATAGAACTTTGGTGTCAATTTGTTTTTTCCCTTTTGTTTTAAGGACAACTGTTTCTATGGCTGGAGCTTGACAAATACCCATTCTCCAACTTCAAATTCTCTCTCAGTTTTGTTTCGGTCAGCTTGTTGCTTCATATGGTTTCTTGCATTATTTAAATTTTCTTTTAGGGTTTGGACGATTTTTTGGGTTTCTTCTAGTTGGTTTTTAATAGCTGGTAGATTTGTCTGGACTGTAGCTAGATCCTTCCATTTTAGAGGTTCGTACCCATACAAAGCTTGGAATGGAGTCATTTTTGCTGATGTATGATAAGTAGAATTATGCCACCATTCAGCGAGATGTAACCATTGAACCCACTTATTTTGTTTTTTTGTAGTGTAACAACGTAGGTAGGCTTCCAAACATTTATTGACAACCTCCGTTTGTCCATCTATTTGAGGGCGGTAAGAGGAACTCATATTTAGGTAGGTTCCTATGTGGTTGAACAATTCCTTTAAGAAATTACCCTTATATTTGGCATCTCTATCACTCACAATGACTTTAGGAAAACTGTGTAATTTATAAATATTTTTGCAAAATATCTCAGCGATTTGTTTAGTTGAGTCTAATTTCTTCATTGCAATAAAGTGAGCATATTTGGTGAGTCTATTGACTACTACAAAAATCTTATCCTTGCCCTCAGATACAAGTAATCCCGCAATAAAGTCCATTGATATTTCTTCTCATTTTTTATTCGGAATGTTTAAGGGGTGAAGTAATCCAGGTGCCATAATATTTTCACTTTTATTTCTTTGACATTTGTCACATTCTGCTACATATTTATGAATATCCGACTCATCCCCTTCCAAAAGAATGATTGACGTGCATTGTAGTAAGTTTTAAAGAATCCTACATGTCCGGCTGACAGTGAATCATGTGACTCCTTGAGTATCTTGAATTTAAACTTGGAGTTTGAAGTCAGATAGATTCTTCCTTTGTACCATAGAATATCGTTCTTCCATTCAAATTTTGAGTTGTCTAGAAGGTTAGTGATTATCGTAGCTATTTCTGGATCCTTGGCATACTCACTTCGAATCTCATTAAGCCATTCAGGAACAACAACCGAGACTACAAGTAATGTTGGTTCTTCGTCCTTCCTAGATAGGGCATCTGCTACTACATTGTCTTTTCTCTTTTTATGTAGTATTTCCATGTCAAAGGTGACAATTTTTTCAATCCATTTTTGTTGTTCTTCGGAAAGTGTTTTTTGTTGAAGGAGGTGTTGGACACTGTTATGGTCTATTCTAATGGAGAACTTACTTCCCAAAAGATATTGTTTCCACTTGGCCAGTGCGTGATAATGACTCAACAACCGCAAGTTGTAGTGCACATAAACCAAGCTTTTTGCCTAGTTTTCAATGAGTCAGTTTCTTCTCACATTATGGATGAAGTTGTAGATGCTCCAACACCTCTCTGCAAAAGAAGTATTTACAACCTGTGAGAGCACTTTTTTGCCAATTTTGGCAAAAGTCCTTGCCTGCCATATGCGTCCCACCATGTGATAACATCAAATCTGCCCCTATCTTCCATTTCATGCAAAGAACCAAACACTCTAGTGCTAGTGAAGTATCTGCCTAATTCAAGATGCAGATTAGCACACTTCTCCCTGTCAGGGACTAGCTTGTCTAATGCTTTTACATATCCCTCTAGTACCTTTGGATCTGTATGGGGTTTGGTCCTAACTACACCCCAAGGTGCAGGTTTTCCCAACCAAGTTGGAGAGTAGTATTTTGGCATAAGGATATACGCCAAGGCATGTAGTGGAACATTAAGTTTATTCCACGGTGGACACACAAAATTGTGAATAATATCATACAAGTTGGGATCTTTGCGCTGAACAATATCTTTTATTTGCCCCAACATGTTATCTATCTGCTCATACACCTCCCCAATGATTGGTGCATTTGTATACGCAAAACAAATCATGTTATAAATGGGCTGGGTGAATTGCAAAACTTCCCTCACACGTGCCTAAAACATACCATCAAGAGCAGTGTCCTCCACCTGTTCAAAACCTTGCTTGTCAACTATAGTTGGAGCTCTGTCCTTTAATACCTGCCATTGTTGACTTGATACCATTCTAACCAATGACTCTCTTACCTTCAAAGAGCACCTAAAGGCTAAAGGTGAGGTAATTGCTAGCAAATCTAGTCTTTGCAGTCTTCAACAACTACAAACTTGAGTGATTGCGGAAAAGCCCATGGGTATTGCCATGATTTGTAATAAATTTTATCATTTTATTGCCCCTCCTGTACAAATCACCAATCCATTTGTATTTAGGGTTTTTGTTCTTAATAGTATCATGCATCAAAAGGTTCATTGTGTAACTGTAAACCAAACACCCAGACCAAAATATGTTGGGGTATCTATTCTTAATAATTGCTCCCATTGCCTTACAATTAGAAGCATTATTAGTGGTGACTTGGATTACATTGTATGGGCCAATATGTTCAATTGTTTGAAGTAATGGTTTTGCAATGTTGATGGCAATCTTGAAGTTTTCTGATGCTGAAAGGAAGACTGCACCACTAGTAGACACAACAATAACACTTTTCGATGGCTTTCCTTTTACATTTGTCCATCCATCAGATACAATGCATACCCCATGCTCATTCCAACAACTTGTCATTTTACCCAAAGCATGTGCTATTTTTGCTTTTTCATGATCGAGTTCCACAGTTCTAGCCTTGTCATACCTAGGGCTTTTGTATCCTTTGGGGGCATCATTAATGGCGGAAACCATTTCATGCCAATAAGGTGAGCGAAGAACATTGAATGGTATTCCACGTGCATAGAGAAACCAGATTTTTTTTGAATCCACATCATTCCTACACCCTTCGTTAAGGAAATCTGATATGGTTCTACGCCTTAAAGCGATGTTTGTTCCTATGCCTCCATATCCATTGCCATGGGAGGATGTCGATGGAGTTCTTTGTCTATGTGATTGTGAGCTATCATGTTCAAAGTCATCCTTTGATCTTTTAGATTTATATTGGGCTTCCTCCTCTTCTCTTATGATTTTGGCTCTTTATTGTGCTTTCACACTTACACTAATTTTGATTCCTACTTGTTTACCACCATCCCATGGCATTGTCCCATAGAGGTTCTTTTTGGCACGGGTGTATGAACCTGTGTAAATGTTTTTGCAATAGAGGCATGTAAATTTAGTGGTTTCACCCCCTTTCCTTGCTTCAGGCCTAGAAACATAATTTCCAATGGGTTTTGGTTTGCTTTAGTTTTTGTGCCCTTATCATCTCCACTCTCCTCTTCCTCCTCACCAAGGTACTCCTCTCCAGGGTTTTCAAATCCACCACTACTCACTTCTCCATCCTCTTCATCTTGATCAACCCTCCTACTCTGCAACACCATAATAACAAAAAAAGGAACCAAGAGCAAGAGAATGCCAAGCCATATAGCCATGATGTTTGAGGTTTTGAGTCTGCAATAAAATGGAGGAACGAGAATGGGAAAGAGAGAAGAGAACATTTTCATTTAACAATGAACATATAAAAAACACAAATGCCAGATTAGAGTCAAGATCCTACCTGTTTGGCCTTCAATCCCAAGCTCCAATCTCCCTTGTAAGCTCCTAAAGCTCCCAAGCAATCCTCTCAATCTTTCTCCTCAACTCAAGCTCCAATTCCAAAAGCCCTCTCTTGCTCTCTCAATGTACAAATAGTAAATTATGGGAAGGGGGAGGGCCTTTTATTTCTTTTGGCCCTTCCCCTCCCTCCCTTTCCCCTGTGCAACCACCATATTCGACCATAGGGAGCGATATTTTTAAGGTGGGAGCTGTCAGGAGTGATTGCTCCCGCCTTAAATAAATCTCTCCTGGTGGGCGAATTGGAGCGGTTAGGGAGCGAGCTCCCTAGGTCGCTCCCGAAAAACTAGGGCACCATTTTTTTCCACATGAGCGCGCTCCTGAGGTCACTCTCGAGAGGAGCGCGCTTCGGGAGTGAGTTCGAAGGGGGGGTCCCCCACAACCCTAGGACTGTGTTTTGGTAAGAGATCCTATGGGCTATGCGCTCCACAACTTTCTCAAATTTATCATTAGTGTAGGGGGTTTCCATATGCCCTATTT
This sequence comes from Pinus taeda, assembly GCA_000404065.3. NCBI lineage: Eukaryota > Viridiplantae > Streptophyta > Pinopsida > Pinales > Pinaceae > Pinus > Pinus taeda. The sequence continues at coordinate 61,921 of APFE031652873.1, forward strand.
CAATGCAAGGTCTACTTCCAAAATCAATTCTCTCATGGTCTAATTTCTGTTTCAGGCATAATCAATGACATCCAACCAAATCTCCTTTGGCAACCCCTTAGAATGATTGATTCTACATGGAGCCTTTGATAGGTAGTGAGATGCCTTTCCACGGTTTCAGGGCTGCAAAAGTGAAACTAACTGATACCATTTCCAATCACAGCGTGAGAGTCTAGGGGACAACATTGAATGATAAGGTTGGGGAGAGGTTAAGGAGCATTCCCTAGATGGCATTCTTTGTCTCTGCATTGCTACCTTCATTTTTATTGATAATGAATGTCTTTTCTTACATAGAATCGATCTCTACTTCTTGCCTAGGGTTTACCTCTTTTATAATTTTTTTATGTTATTTTTTTTCTTGTGATCAAGAGATGCCTTTGGCACTATTTGATTTCTACTATGGCAGGTAATATTTTCGAGTACAATTTCGTCTTTTGGGTCATTTGCTGATATTAATATATTCTTTGTTCTTTCTTCCTTCCTTTCTTTCTTAACAATGGATGATTATAGACTTTGTGATTAATAATCGATATTCACATGTTGTGTATTTTGACTGGTTATGCTGGCTGTGCTCAGGTCTGCATGATATAATGCATCAGAACTAACATAGCCTTATAATCCATTTCTAGTTTTCTGTGAAAATTGAATTTTTCCTCTGGCAAAGAAGAAATATATCTGTTGAAATGATTTTTTGTCAGTTGTGAAGACTCTTTTATGTCTGAAAATAGGACGTAATAACCTTTTTTCAAATATTTCCCCCCAGTGTCATGACTCCTTATTATAAAGAAGAAGTTCTGTTTTCAAAGAAAGAAGTTCTGAAGCCGAATGAAGATGGGGTCTCTATTGTTTTCTATTTGCAGAAAATTTATCCAGGTGGGTATACACTATACATACAGTTTGGAAGGTTATTTAATTTTGATCATTTGACATCCAGATCAGCTGTCTCTGCATTCATTAGCTTTTTTTTCGTTGGTAAACAGATGAATGGGAAAATTTTCAAGAACGTATCTATGGAACTGAAGTCCAGGCCAAGCGAAGACAAGAGAAAGATATTGAGCAGCAGACCTTGGAAACCTCAGAGGAAGAACTTTGTGACTGGGCATCTTATCGAGGGCAAACCTTGACCAGGACAGGTTTGGGAGATGAGGATGACCAATTTTTTAGACGAGTTGAAATTATAGTTGGTATTATATTTAGTCTTGAATAATATGGTAGATGCAGTCTGTTTGCTGCTCGTGAATGTACATACAGTTGTTTATACTCCTGTTTTGGCAGTCAGAGGAATGATGTATTATAGACAAGCCTTGGAACTCCAATCCTTTCTGGATATGGCAAAAGATGAAGGTAAAATTTTGTTTTAAAGTTACATAATCTTCTTGTGTTAGTTGATAGTTTTCAAACAACATTTGCAGGTTAATTGTTCCTGGGAGTGCAAGTGATCCTTTAGTCATCTTATCCAGTTCTGTTATGAAAAAATACATCTCATGCTTTTAAAAACATTTCTTTGGAACCTATTTTTTGTGAATTTGCTTTCGTTCTGCAGAAATTTTGGAAGGCTACAAGTCAGCGGTTGAATCAGCAATTGATGGAGAAAAAAAGAGCCAGTGGGCGACATTGCAGGCAATTGCTGACATGAAATTTACATATGTTGTCTCCTGCCAACTTTATGGTACACAAAAGAGAAACGATAAGCAGCGTGCAGATGACATTTTAAACCTTATGGTGACGTAAGTCAGACTATTTCCATTCTTGAGTTTTAAGACCATTTTTGTAAGTATACTTAAATTGAATCATTGCTAAGTTAAAATAACTGATGGTTATTGCAGATACCCATCTTTACGTGTGGCCTACATTGATGAAAGAGAAGAGGGGGAGAATGAGAAATCTAAGGTCTATTATTCTGTCCTTGTCAAAGCAGTTAATGGCATTGACCAGGTAAATGACCACCTTGCAAATGCGTTATAAATTACGATCCTTAATGAATAGTAACAAGGTATTTGTCAGTCTGAGGAATCATCATAAATTTTGATATTTTATGGTGCTAGCTATTCATTGATTGGAATTTTTCTTGGTCCTCAATTGTACTTATTCCTCATTCCTTTCAAATGATCCGTCCAAAGTAATTCCAGTTTTTAGCAAAAATTACATTTAGAGCTATTACAACAAAATCTAGCACCTTAGTGCAAAGCCTGATCAAGTAACCTAAATTAAGTGCAAACAATGGGAATGCTACCACTGCCCCCTCAGTGATTACTCCCCTCCTTAGTGATAGATACAATCCACCACAAGGAAGGCTTCCGTAGTAGATATTAGGGATCAAATAACTCAATTTGACTAAGTTAAATGCCCTTTAAGGATTTTTCAACAAGATTTCATCTGGGAAAAATTATGCAGTTATCAGGGTTTCAAGTGGATTAAGGTATAATTCCAACAAAGTGAGTTCTAGGGGTTTAGGTCAACCAATAGAGGCTCAAATAAGTTCTCAAACACATATGATCAAAAAATGATACTTGACTTCCTAAACTAGGGTTTTAAATTGAAAATTGCAACAAACAATTAGTTTATAACAAAAATAAGAGAAAGCCCCAGAATCTATGATAAATAAATGTAAAATTCGGGCTAATTAATGAGTAAACAAGAGAATAAACTACAACAATTTTCTGTGGTACAAATATGTATAACAACACAATCAACTCTAGATGTCAGACCTCAATTATGGCCGAAAATCGCATGTAAATTGATATTTTTGCTTTTCCAATCAATTACAAACAAATACTAACCCTAGAAAAATGACATCCAAGAAAAATGCTGAAAATGTATGATTTTTCTGTGAATAAACCCTAACTTAACCTATAACAAATAAAATAAGAAAATATTTAGGATTTAAAAACATTGGCACAAGAGATAAGGTTAGTTCCTTTCTCAATCTAGGGCTAATGGAATTTGTTACCCTTCCATGTAGCATAGCAGGGGCACCGATCGTAAATTTTTTGATGAACAAAGCAGTTTTTGGCATGGGGTTGCCGTCCTCTATGGTCTGGCTGCATTTTTGTTTTTGGGCACTTTCACGTTTCCCAATGCAGTTCATGTCGTTCAATGCATCTTCAGGGATATACCCGTCCCTTTCCCTGGCCTTTCTTTTGGGTATGTGGATCTTTCACTGGATCAAGGGGTGTAAATTCCTTAATATGGGTGAATATGCTTTTCAATGGCCAAATACAATTTGATGCAGCCAAAGTCCCTCAGACACACTTCTACGAACTCCCCAAAAAGCAACTCCCTCAGACATACTGCCACATAAACACTCATACAAACTAATACACCCCCCTCCAAACTGCTGCTTACAACCAACCAGCCGAAAACCACCGACAGGGACAGCCAATAAGCCAGTCAGAGGCATTGGTCACTTCCCGAGGAAGTTTTGGGGCTATTCATGGACACTTGGACACCTCCTATGCGTTCCATGTGGCATTTGTTGAAGCACTGTCCCATTTGGCACCTTACGAGCTGTTTTGTAGTTATTTTGAAGGCTGATTTGCACCTACAGAACATGTGGCAGCAATTTGTGTTGCTTTGGATCACTTGGTAGAGCTATGTGGATGATGTGTCAATCTCTCAGTATGCTAGAGTGATGTGGGAAAAAACTGGTCGAAGGATCTTGAAGAACAAGTGAGTTGGATTAATGATTAATTACATTATATTTTGATGTCACTTGGCTGGATGGGGGCTTTATGATCCAAATTTTGATTTGTAAAAGCATCTTTCATGCTTCACAAGATGCCTTGACCGAAGGCATGACCACTAGCCTTCATTTTGAACATTTTTGGAAGTGTTTGACCATTATATCACATGGTTTATGAAATTTATATGATGATGCTGCCCCTTTGATGGAGTTTCCATGAGGTCAACCCACTCGCAAGTAGATCCAACATTGGGCTTCCCCAATATGATTTAGCAAGTCGAGTGCTTACCGTCTCCAAACTTGAAAAAAGAAATGGGTGAAAAGGGGCCCTATTAAAGTATACAATCAGTTAAGCTGGAGGTTAATTTCTCTAAATGCGAAGGAACTCAAATCAAGCAAGTTAAAAGACTAAGCTAGATTGTGATTGCATGAATGAAAAGAAATGAAATGATTGCAATTGCCAAGCTTGTGATAAAGATGCCTTGCATAGAAAGATGATGCTTTGAGAGAAAGAAAAATAAAGCAACTTATGAGGAGCTTCAAGCAAATAGGCAAATGAGATTGCAATAGAGCAAGTTATGAACAATGGTTAAATGCTAGGAAAAAGAAATGATCAAAACCAATTAAACTAGTTCACAAGACTCATCCAAATATTTTGCATGTGAAGTTTAGAGAATATGAACTATATAGCATGAAATGAAAACTAAAAGTGAATGAAAATGAAAGTGATTAGTGTTGATATAATCTACTTTTAAGTGACCACGAAAGCAAACCACTCAATCAATCACAAGAAGACCTTCCCCAAATGGGGAAGAGTGGAGTGCCAAGGGGAAAAAGTGCCCAAGCTCCCAATAGAAAGTTGTTATTTTTATTAGAGTAAGGATCCCCTTATACGATGAGGATGAGAAAATAGGAAGTCTCATGGAGAGGTTTACAAATTGTCCCTCGAAAGGGAAAAATACATCTTCCATGTCTCGATACAAAAGGCTATGAATCCTTCAACAAAATTGTTAATGATACAGGGCAATGAACTTGCCAAATGTTCACAAAATGTGCTTGCTAAATCTGCCTTGAAGGACAGTGAGGCTTGCCTCAAGGGGCAGCCTAGACAACTCTGCCCAAGAGACCTAAAGTCTGCCAAATAAATTAGAAAATATCAGTCATAAAAGTGAGGCCAATCCTGCCCACTAGATTACAATAAAAATCAGTCTTCTAGGTAGAGAAAATCTGCCCAAAAGGAAACCCTTTTCACTGCCAAATATCAGTCCCTAAAGAGGGCAAATCTGCCCACTGAAATGTCTCTCCCTGCTTCCAAAAAAGCACAGTCAAGGAGAAAGGTTTAAATGGCTGTCAAATCAGTTCAAAAAAAGACCCTCTTTGCTGCCCAAAATCCCTACAGACCCGTGAGATAAGGCAACCAAGTAACCAAGTTAGGAAAGCACAAATTTGGATGGAAATTCTAAAGCAAACATGAGTAACTTCACATCCCAAGCCTTGTTGAACTATTGCTTTTAATGATCTAGGGAAACTAAGTTTTATTTGCCTAAGGAAAAGAAAGGAAATCTTGTTTTCCTTGGACAATTTGGACTGATCTTAACAATCAGCCTTTTAGAAGAGCCTACGAACTCTAGATTTTCGATATGAGCACAAATAAGTAACCCAAAAAAATTTAGATTTAGGCTTGTGGAAACCGCCTCTTGATCTTTCTTCTTTGAATAGCTTTGGAGGGTCTTTGGCTCTTTGGATTATGTTCTCCTTGAAATTAATGGAGATGGTCAGTCTAGCAAAGGACGTCCCCAACTCCAATGCAATTGGTATCCTGTTTCAATACAACCACAATTTGTAAAGCCAAATATTAGTGTCAATGGGAACTTGTCATGTTAAGGAAAAGTTGGATTTGTTGTTCAACCGAGAACATACAAATCTCAACTAAGCTTAGGATATGAGCAAGCCCAAGGAAAACTACAAGCAGTTGTAGCTTTCCTTCCCTAAAAAAGAATGCCCTCAGGGTATAACATGAAAATGGTTGCAATGCAAAGAAGAACTCAATGAAAAAAATACCATGATACCTCATGCTACAAGGAAAAAAAACATAAAACCCAGCTTGGTGACCTCCAAAGACTTTACTTCTTATTACTTGAATAAAAAATTTGACAGAGTTACAACAAGCTTCCAGCTTCCAACCATACCATGAGAAAGCCGAATGGGTCTCTTTATATAAACTTGGTAGCAAATCCCAATGAGGATCCAATGAAACAAGTGGCAATAGTGGTGTGCATCCCAATGCAAAGAGGTGAGAATCCCATTGCATTGACCTCTCCAAGTGGCAACATAACTATTGTTTGAGTGCTGTAGGTGGCACCCAAAAAGAACCGTGCATATCCTTCTCTAGTGGCAGCGTACCTCTGAGTTGAACAATCGTAAATAGGTGGGGAATAAGTGGGAACAATATCCCACAATTTACTGTTGAAAACAGCCACCAAACAAGTGTATTAGCTATTGAATGATCCCCTGATTTAGGCCTCCGTATACACTGATAAATCTGCCAGCATTGATGCTTGAGAACTGATGTGTAACTGCTGTAGGATTCACGTGGATCATAGTGGAGTTTAAAGTGGAGACATACTCCACTAAATCTGAAATATCTCATCCTTAACTCAGCCTTCCAAATCTGCGTCGATTTCTGATGGAATCGAGTTGCTGACAAGGCAATTCGAGCCTCTCAATTGACACTTAACTTTCTGATTGGTTGGCAGAGGATTAGTGGGGGACAAGGCTTGTCCTATGTGGCAGTGCTGTCCCCCTTGACTGCTGTGAGTTGACTGATCTTAAATCTGCGTGGACCTGGCAGCTTATATTAATTTAACTTGTGCCAACACATGATTTAAGTGGGGATGAAGTGGAGGGGCAAGATTTGTCGCATGTGCCAGTGTTGTCCTTCTTTAAACCTTTAATGTGCCTTCCCTTAATGTTTCTAATTTTATTGTCCCTTTTTATTTTTGACTTGGATAACATTTTAATATGTTTCCATTATTAATTTTTTTTTGAATTTATTTGTCCTTCTTGCCACTAACTTTGGAGAAAGTGGATTTTCTTGGGGAATATTCATTTTTTGACCCTGGAAGTGGGTCTTTGGTTAATGTTGGGGCTCTGAAGATGAATTTCGAGTATTCACATGCCCCAAACATTTCCTAGGACCACTTATTTACAATTTATGTTAGGAAATTAATTAAAAATCCTGTCTTGCGAGAATTTTTGATAATTTAATAAATCCTATAAAAACCTAATCAAATTTCACGATGCTTTAAATATGTCCTAGTATGGTAATATACATCGACTCTAGGCACTAGGATGAACAAGTCGTCACTCCAACTTTGGAGGTGTGTGAGTGGAAAAACTTAGTTAATTATTCATCACTGAAAAGAGAGAATAATTAGCCAAGTGAAAAAACACTCGAGTGTTCTCACTCGACAAGTGAGTCCCAAGTCGCCTACGCCTATTACAACAACTCATCATACTAGTCACATTTAATACAATTCCCCCTAGGGTTGCGAAATTTGAGAGAGAGCGAATTAGAGAGAAAAGGTCAGCAGGCGCTTGTTGACTTCTGGTCTTTTGAAAAATTTGATAAGTGCCTTGTACATTGGGACATGGGGTCTTCAAGTTCTGCTTGGTGCAACCTAGCAGATAACACAATGGAAATAAAATTAGAGAGAGATCAACCACACAATACAATAGATAGAAATCCACAATAATTCTCCTTCATTAATTAATCTAAGGAAAATTAGGTTTTCGACCCACAAAGAATTTACAAGGAAATATGCATTGACCGAAACCTGTAACTCGGGCCATTGAAAGAATTTGGCCCTAGGAATTTCAACTCACCGGATATTAGTTGCTGAAGAAACTCAGCCTGAGAATTACGGCCCAAATCTCAACAAATTCGACCCTGGAAAATAGGCCTCTCCTACAATTCAACCTCCTTCTCACTTTGGCGATTCGGCCTTGCAATCTCTAGCAATTCGACGTCTTAGAAATGCTCTCGAATTCACCTGTACTCTTCCTCCTCTTCGCTACAGTCCAGCTGAGCCTCTCGCTATAGAGAAAATTGCTTTCTCCACTTTTGTGTCTTCACCTCTCCCTTAGGCTTATTTTATAATCTCCATCAAGCCTAGATGCCTAACCCTATTGTCACTTCTAGAAGATCTAGGAGATCAATAATTGAGATCATTTTTAAGTCACTAAAATAATTTAATTATTTATCCTTAGAAATCGATTGAAGTCATCGTCGAACGCTATTTTGTGTTACAAAATCATGTGATCACTGTGAATCCTTGTGTGTGTTGCTGATCTAGTTGAAGAGTGACGTTGGCACCCGAAGTCTATGGAGTTATCGCCATTGTAGTCTTACAAGTGAGTCTCTCGTCGGCCTACTCATGTGCAGATGTTGTATTGATTGCAGGGGAGTTTGGATCCATCACGCTGAAGTGTGTTGTCAAATTCATTTTGTGCACAAATATGAGTTTTTGGTTGTGTTACCCACCATTTGTGGGTGATATCCCTAGGAGATTTTTTTTCTCGAAGATGGTCCTTAGTCGATAGGCAGTAGCCCCTTGCAGCGACCAACTAGCTCATTGTGCCATTTCTCCGCCACCTAAACCAACCATGTGGTCCCTCGCCCATCTGCCATGATCGCATGTTTGAAGGTGGGCCTCCCAAACCTAAAGGTATGCCTTGTCATTTGGTAATTGAGTATTGTAGTTTTCTTATCATGGACACTTTTGGGCATGGATTAATGGGGGGATTCGGCGGAAAGAATGAGTTAGGTATGTGCCCTTGTCCCCTCGACCTTTTTTGGATATTAACTTTGCATTCTAGTCTCGTGGGATCTCTTTTACTGACCATTTGGCCCTAGGGATGGTATTTCATGGGAAACCTCGATTTTAGTTGCATGGTCCCACTCCCTTATCTGCTTATATTACCCTCTTTCCACTCATTATTATCCCATTCATCATTTCTCCCACCTAGGTCCACATTCCTCCATTGGGGCCAAACAAGGTCAGCTTGCCCCTTCCCCTTGCCCACACCTTGGGTCATGGCCTGGAATGAAGTTCAGAGGTTGATGTAGCTAAAAAGAAATATAAAAGCATATTTGGCCACATTCAACAGGAAAATGTACCACAAAATTCAAAAGATGGCCAAGACAAACACATTTAGCACGTGGCCAAAAGCCAATACATGAGCTCTAACCCATCATCATGGCCATCACCCTAGTTCCTATAGGTTCTATGAACCTCCATCATATAGGAATCCATGATAGTCCCAGTCCCTGGTGGGCAATGAACTGCCTTACCTTTAAAGGGGTATTCATTGCTACATCGTATACATCATGCTCTTACCCTCTGAGCCTCAAGCAGTTAATGAAAGAAAATCATAAAAATGCAAAAGCCATATAAAGAAGGGTGGAAAAATCAAAGTGGGGGCATCTCATGTACCACGATTGCTCCCTCTTGTACATTATAAACCCAAGTGTGGGCTGCCCTTTTATTAGCTACCCTTGTATCCCAGCGTGTGACCCAGAACTGTCGCTTCTCATCCCCTCCTTCATTCACCTATCTGTCACATGCCACCACCTTTTGAAGGATGTACCTTGAATATATTATCAACTTTAGAAGTAGAAACCACCTAATAGGATTCTTGGTTAACCCCATCTGAAGTTTAGGAGACATTGACATATCCCGAAGCCCATTATGGAAGGGTGGGACATTATGAAGTCCCCACCTGTGGTCCATGATTGGTAAACTCATTTAGCCCCCATTGGTAATCAAATTGTTTGTGTGCCTTTGATCTCATGGTTGCTTTATGATTTCCGCTTCTTTTTCATGTGTCAAGTTACTTGGTTAATATGCTTTTTTATATGCAATTTTGTATGTATCCTTGAAGTTAAAAGATCTGGATCACTAAACCACGTGGCAAACAATGCGGCAACCTTAAAAGTTAAAACATGTGCTCACCGAGTCGAGGGCTGAAAATCACCTCAGTCGCCTAAATTGCAATTAATCGGTGAGTCTCGAGTCAAATGTGATTTAAATTCGCATTGACCACAGGTCAAACTCGGTCGTTGAATTAGATTGTTTGAGGGAAGAGCAGAGTTTGACTCGCGATTAATCATGAGTGATCAGAGATTCATGTTTCACTGGTTTGAAGAGTACCTTTTGACTGACTACACACTTAATCATAAGCATCTCCACAAGTAACCAGTGAAAAGTGTGGCGAAGATTAATCGCAAATACACCATTCTAAAATTTAATTTTTAACCTTTCACCAAAACCTTTCATTTTGTATTTCTTTCTCCAGCTCTTAGTTCTTGGTAACACAGCTTGGAATGATTATAACATATTGTCAAGCTTCATGGAACAGCTGCTCACCATCATGCACCCGTTTTAGGCTTTCCCTGACATAAAACAATGCAAATTTCCATTCTGAAAATGATTAACTTGGTTGCTTAGTATATCCATTAAATATGCTATGGCATTGAAAAAACTGTCTTGCTTCTACAAATTAGATTGTTAAAGGCAGATTACTAGGATACAGAAGATAATCCAGTCTCCAACTAAACCCAATGCAATGCACAAGATTATTAGATTTTAATTCTTCAATTTGCCTTTGTTTTGGCCTGGCATGCAGATAATATACCAAATCAAGCTGCCTGGTAATCCTATTCTTGGTGAGGGGAAGCCAGAAAATCAGAACCATGCTATTATTTTCACTCGTGGAGAAGCTCTTCAAACAATTGATATGAACCAGGTATTCTTAGTTTCCCGATATTGATCAGATATCATTTATGTTGATTTCTTACTCAATGGATACTAAATTTAATTCTTCAACGTATTGAAGGATAACTATCTAGAAGAAGCATTCAAAATGCGAAACTTGCTGGAAGAATTTCTTAAAAAACATGGTGTACGATACCCAACAATTCTTGGCCTTAGAGAGCATATTTTTACAGGAAGGTTAGTTTCTTGTGGCATCAATGTGACAGTTTCATAGGCTGAAGTTTTGTTATATTTCGAAGAGAAGGGAGTTTAATTGGATGTGAAACAATATAATTTTTTTCTCAATATATTTGGGACTTCCAATTTAACTGTATCAGACAATACATTCATATACTTAGGAACTTGAAGTGGATATTTCACAAATTATATTCTATAGATCTCTATAGATCCAGCAAGGTCAATAACATGTTCTCTTTTTTGTGATTGGTGCAGTGTCTCATCACTTGCTTGGTTCATGTCAAATCAAGAAACTAGTTTTGTTACCATTGGACAACGACTGCTAGCAAGTCCACTTAAGTAAGCCTCAAAAAAATTGTTATTGATTAATTTCTCAACTTTACATTATTAATGGACTGAAAACAAAGTGTTTCATCCACAACCTGGCAGAAATTTTTTACTGTAATTAAGAAAGATACTTCATAACTTAAAAGTCAGAAGTATCGATCATTTTATTAGAGCCCCCTATAATGTATTCTATGATTTTTTCTGATGGTGGAATAGAAGTTTGTGGATATTCATGTTAGCATTTTCATGATTTTATCATGTACGTTTTTTCTGTCATATCATTGACTAAACATTGCTATGAAACATCAAACCAGGGGATACGGAACTCAGAGAGTAAGGAGATTGGTGACAGTTGAAGTCTTGTTTCTCTATTACTATTGAGATTTGGAAGGGCTTTCTTTCTCTTCATTGCCTTTGGCGGGGCTCTTTTTTTTTGTCACTGTTTGCACTGATATCGTTGTCCCATGGGAGTTCATAAAGATGGATCGTTCAAGAGTGTCTTGGAGGGTAATTCAGGGGAAAGACCACTCTGAATTTTTACGTTTTTTCCAAGTCATTCTGCTATTTTCCTGAGTTTTCTTCTGAGTGCGATATTTTGATTCTTACAGAGTTATTCCCGAGTCATAGTTTTTGTAACATTGATGGGAAGTAGTGCAAGTTATAACCATGAAATAAGCATATTTTGTACATGTAGTGGAAGAGGTCAAAATGGAAGTTGAAAGGGTAGGAGATAAAATATCTATGTAACTGATATATACTGTAATTAATTTTGTATTTAATAGTCTTGTCTTCTTCTAAACAAACTGTATAAATTGCAAGGTCTCAACTAATAATATGTCGTAGTTGAGTGTTGTAACTGTACTTGCAGTTAATGAAACATTCAAGGGTGTGTTTGCACTCTGTAATTGTGTAATGCTATATATATTGTCTGGAATGCTTCTTGTATTGTTGACTACTATTAATGGATATAAATTCTGTGTATGATCTTTGCCTTGAATGGGAAACTGATAAGATAGTTATTGTAAGACTAAGATTCTCATACCTTTGACCTTTTCTACATTTGTGAGTCTGCCACATTTCTCTTCCTTACAGTTTGTTATATAGCTTTTTTGTTTCTAAATTTGGCTGTTTTCTCAATACTTAAATGTACAGCCTTCTTTTTCTGCCGTATGGCCCACTTTTCTGGCCTGTTTTTCTGCTGTACGGCTTTTTCCTACTTCTGGCCAGCTTTTCTGCTCTCTATTTTCTTCTGTGCAGCCTGTTGGCATGCTCTTTTCTGCTGTATGACATGCCTTTCTGTTGTACGAATGTTATGCTACATGGTACAACTGATCTGTCATTGCTATATCACCTGTCATTTACACTTCTTCCACTGCTCCTTTGTCTTCTGTTGGTGCTATAGGCCATACATTTCTCTTCAAATCCTTCTAGTATAGATGATGCCTGCAAAACCATATTAGTATTGTGAACTGGATGTGTCTTTCATGACAGCTAGTTGACATTGAACATAAGATTGCAAGTAACTGTTAGATGAGGTTGCAGGCAAGTTTGTTCATATTTGTTTGTTACTCATTTCCTCTTTCTTGTCTTTCAAGGGTGCGCTTTCATTATGGACATCCTGATGTATTTGATAGATTGTTTCACCTCACAAGAGGTGGGATAAGCAAAGCTTCAAAAGTTATCAACTTAAGCGAGGACATTTTTGCAGGTAGGTATTCTGTGATTTTTTTTGTGTACTTTATAATTATTTACATTTAGATATAATGATTGAGTTAGATATTTTTATATGGAGGGATGTATATGGAAGGCTTTCCATTCTTGCAACGATATATTCCTGCACTGATCTTTTGAAGCACAGATGCACGGATGTATATAATACTATTATTTTCCTTGTAGGATTCAATTCTACACTACGACAAGGAAATGTAACTCATCATGAATACATGCAAGCTGGTAAAGGTCGTGATGTGGGACTCACTCAAATATCACTTTTTGAGGCAAAGGTGGCAAACGGGAATGGTGAACAGACTTTGAGTCGTGATATTTATCGACTTGGTCACCGCTTTGACTTTTTCCGGATGATGTCCTGCTATTTTACTACAGTTGGGTTTTATTTCAGTTCCATGGTAGGGATAAATTGTCCTCTCCTTTACCCCTATTCCTTAAATGTTGTCATTCGAGTATGGTTTTGCATCCCCACTACAAATCTTAATAACTTGCATATATCATTGATTGGTCTGCGATTTGACTAGTAGGACCAGGCAAATTAACCTGATTTAGAAGCATTCTTATGAAAAGAAAGCAACTTGCTCTGTTATATATATTGCAGGTGACTGTGATTACAGTGTATGTTTTTCTATATGGTCGATTGTATTTGGTTTTGAGTGGACTTGAAAATGCAATGCTACGTGAAGCTGCCATACAACATAATTCTGCCTTGGAAGCAGCCCTTGCTTCACAATCATTAGTCCAGCTTGGCATGTTAATGGCCTTACCTATGGTGATGGAGATTGGCATAGAACGAGGATTCCGCAAAGCCTTAAGTGACTTTGTGATCATGCAGCTGCAGATGGCATCAATTTTCTTTACTTTCTCTCTTGGAACAAAGGCACATTATTATGGCCGCACTTTACTTCACGGTGGATCAAAATACAGAGCTACTGGGCGTGGATTTGTTGTCTATCATGAAAAGTTTGCAGATAACTATCGCAGCTATTCACGCAGCCACTTTGTCAAAGGATTCGAGTTGATGTTGCTCTTGATTGTGTACACTATCTATAGCCAGACACATCGTAAGACTGTTCCCTATATCCTAATCACTTATTCCATGTGGTTTATGGTTGGGGCATGGCTCTTTGCTCCTTTCCTGTTTAATCCTTCTGGATTCGAGTGGCAAAAAAATGTGGATGACTGGACAGATTGGATGAAGTGGATCAACAACCGTGGGGGTATTGGTGTGCCGCTGGAAAAGAGTTGGGAATCCTGGTGGGATGAGGAACAGAATTATCTCAAGCATTCAGGATTGCGGGGAAGGATTTTGGAGATATTGTTATCACTTAGATTTTTCCTGTATCAGTATGGATTGGTTTATCACCTAAAGATTGTACATGAACACAAGAGTCTTCTGGTATAATTAGTAGATCTTGTAATCAGTTTCCGTTATTAATAAAGTGCGTTCCATATTTATTAGAGTGAGAATGATGGGACTTTTTTTTTGGATCTAATTTATTTCTTCTCCACAAAATGCAGGTTTATGGGCTATCTTGGCTGGTCATTGCAATCGTTTTATTGGTAATGAAGGTAATCCTCCTACATTTTTGTTTAATCTTACAAGTAAGGAAGGGAATAATTTCAAAATCAGATCCTTTTGGGATATGGACTACGATCTTATTTTCCTTATTCTAACAAAAAGCATTGCCATAAATTAATGATCTCCGTGTCTTGCTCCAAATTGTCTGGAAATAGATTATGATATTTCTTTTGTCAAATCTTGTATACTATTTTGTTCGATTTTTGCATGCACAGATATTATCCATGGGAAGGCGGAGGTTCGGTGCAGATTTTCAGCTCACGTTCCGGCTTCTGAAGGGGCTTATTTTCATTGGTTTCTTATCAGTTCTCATTATTCTCATGGTTGTCCTTGGCTTAACAATAACAGACTTGCTTGTATGTTTCCTTGCATTCATGCCTACTGGATGGGCCATCCTGCAGGTAATTAGCATTGATGAAGTTGTGCTATTTATCTGTCAGCTGTTTGCAGTTGGGAATGGAAATTGGTGGTAGTTTATGCTTATTTTAAGATCTAGATTTTGTCAGCTGTTTGCAGTTGGGAATGGAAATTGGTGGTAGTTTATGCTAATTTTGAGACCTAGATTTTGTTTGTGTGTAGATCGCACTGGCCTGCAGGCCTCTATTTCAACGCCCTGTATTTTGGGATTCTGTTCGTGCCCTTGCTCGGAGTTATGATTATGTGATGGGACTCCTACTTTTTACACCAGTTGCTATATTGGCTTGGTTTCCATTTGTATCTGAGTTCCAAACCCGTGTTCTCTTCAACCAGGCGTTCAGTAGAGGCTTACAAATTTCACGTATTCTCGCTGGTAGGAAATGAGATGAGTCTTCTATAAGCAGAGTAATACAGTACGCTCTTGTGTATGTTCATATGGTAAGATCGCATGTCTTATGTGGACATGACTTTTCGGCCTTAATATCGACCCCAAGTCGAGAAATCTATAGATAGTCAGAGGGACAGTCTTCTTATTGAAGTAGTATCTTCAATTTCCAAATTCCTGCTTTGACTACAGTCAGGACATGGAATTACATAATGTTGCAACCTCTGTGATATTTAGTGTGGTGGATGACATACCAATATTTCTATGAGAATCGAAGCAGCCAAGTAATTGGTGAAGTTGCAGGTGTATAGTTTCTACGATTGAGGCGACTCCGATATTTGTATGAAATATCAATAATCAAAGCAGCCAAGTAATTGGTGAAGTTGCAGATGTATAGTTTTTACATCTGACGTGACTGCTGAAATTATTTTTTCAATGTGAAATCATTGATCTCAAGCATTATATTTAATTGGTGTTCATTTGACATTTCTTAAACAACTTGTTTCTTGTATCAGACCAAATACAATAGAAATAAAAATAATAATAACGATTACAGATACAATAACTATTAACAACAACACACATAAATCATGATTTACTTCTGAAATTTCCAAGCAGGGAAAAACTAGCCAACAAGATATCTATTATTATCCTAGTCTTAAACACAACCATGCTGGTCAACATCCTAGCCCCAACCAAGCGAGTCTTCACATCTAAACTCTAGTACATTACAATGGAGAATCCTCAAGCTTTTTAAGGCCTTCATCACATTTAATACTATGGGCTGACAATACCAGGTGCCCAAAACCACAATTGCTAACCTAACAACCTTAACTCTTTCACTGAGTCAACTTTAACTACCAATTCCCCCTTTAAACTTGACTTGGGGTTTCCCTTGACCAAATCCAGCACAATTGGCCAAGGGAACCATCGCCCCTCACATCGAAGCTTTGCGTCCCTCAAAGTTTATAACTAGGATATTCGAGAAGCTCACATGTTCCTGCGTATCACCTAGGTCTATATTCAAACTTTAACAATGATTTATCGGAGATACACATGCCTTACCAGGGCTTACAATCATATGCCCATTTATGTCTAATTAAAATTTTAACTCCATTATTATATATATGTATATGTATATAATTTTTATTGTTACTATTCTAGCACTTAGTCCTTTATCCTCTCATCCTCACACACTCCAAGCACAATATTGAGCACCAACATTCCAAATTTAATATAAAAACATTACCAAGCCAAAATCTCTGTAAAATGCACCAAACAACAATTATTACTTCATGAAAGCACATTAAAACATTACCAAGCCAAAATCTATGTAAAATGCACCAAACAACAATTATTACTTCATGAAAGCACATTTCATTCGCTGCCAAACAAAATGTTCGATTTTTTGATTAAACATTAGAAACATACAATTTTGTACCAATCTCAAATCCAAGTTGCACAATAAAGGCTTCCTTGTTATTTTTAAATGTATCATTCTACGAAACAGAGCCCTTGGCTCGACTAAAAGACTTGGCAATTGTATATGACGTAGATCGAGTCGACAACCCTCCTCTATGCATGGGTCCTTTTCTATTGCCATGGGGAATACCACCACATTGGAAACCACATTTGCTTTGATACAACTTGTTAGTATTCAAAGACAATGCAATATAAAATAATGATAACAACAACACATATATTGACAACACACAAACCATGATTTACCTTGGAAATCCCAAACCAAGGAAAAACTAGCCAACAATATATTTATTATTGTCCTTGACTTAAAGACAATTGAGTTGGCCAACATCCTAGCCCCAACCAAATGAACCTTCTCATCTCAACTCTGACACATTACAATGGAGAATCCCCAAACCTTTTAAAAGCTTCATATCATGTAACACCATGGGTCACCAATACTAGGTTCCCAAAACCACAATTGTTAACCTATCAACCTTAACTCTTTCATCGAATCAACTTTACCTAACAATCCCCCCCTTAAACTTGACATGGGGTTGCCCTGACCAAATTCAATGAAATTTGCTAAGTGGGCCAACACCACTCACCTTCAACCCCTATCACCCTCAAAGTTTATAATTACAGTGTCTGGGAATCTGACATGCTCCTCCATATCACCTAGGTCTACGTTCAAAATTTTACCAGTGATTTACTAAAGGTATGCATGCGTTACCTGGCCTTACTGTCATATGCCCATTTACATATAATTTAAATTATTTTTAGTTATATATTATATATATATATATATATATATATATATATATATATATATATTATTGGTATCTTGACACTTACGCCACCATCCTCATCCTCACACAGTCCAAGCATAATATCGAGCACCAACATTCCAAATTTAATATAAAAACATTACCAAACCAAAACCTCTCTAAAATGTATCAAACAACAATTTGCATCTCATTTTTTGCTAAGCACTGTTTATTTTCTAATCAAACTTTAGAAACACACAATTTTACACCATTGTCCAATCCAATTTGTATGCCAAAGTCTTCCATGCTATATTCAAACATAACATTGCGCCAAACAGAACCCTTGGTTGAATTGATAGACTTGGCAATCCTATATGGTGTATATTGAACTAGCAACCACCCTCTACGTATAGGTCCTCTGTCGCTATCGCTTCTCCACATGGGTTCTCCTCTGTGGTTGCCACCTTTACCACCATGGAAAAGACCACCACCCCAGAAACCACATTTGTTTCCGCCATGGAAAACATCACTACCGCAAAAACCACATCTGTGAAAACCACCACTTTTACCTCTGTGAAAATGACCACTCTTACTTTGATTTTCCCTTCTTTTACTAGGAAATTGAGCTGCATCATGGGCACTCATTTTTCTTTTTTGTCTCTTTGGGATCCTCGCCACTCCTTTGCGCATTGTTTGGCATGTAGTGTGATGGATAGAACTTGGTCCATATGCCACTTCTCCTTTGGGTGTGCTATTTTTCCACAATACTAGATTCGAGGTTAGAATCTTACAATCATTGATGCTACCAATACAAGTATCACAACAAACTACTTTGCACAACAGAGAAATATACAAAGTAAATCTACTAGTGCACAAAATATAGACAACTTTTAACAAATTTCAATAACTCAACTTCTTTATATTAATCAACTAATAATACAATAGTCTAGGGCTCTTGTAGCAGGGATAATGACCCTCATACATCCACTAGTACAAGAATACAAGAACAAGATACACTGACAGTCTCACTGATGTAGTGCACAATCACAACTTCTTTATCATACCTTGAACGCAATTGCGGGTCCTTTGCTTTCGTTTTGCAACATTGCCTCTATCAATGTACCAACTCCTTTAGGTCACTTAACACAGCTCTCCAATTTGCCATCTAGCTTATCATAAGTCCATCTACAACCAACACATGGGGTCTTCACGCTCCCTAGTTATTACTTAGTCCTTTAAGGACACAACCCTTTTAGACTTCTTGTCCAACACTGCTCCTCAACTACTTAGGGACATCTTCCCACTGTTATCTTCTTGTGTTGCTCCAATGAAGACAAACATAGGGTAGGAGGGCTGCCACCTATCATTGTCAAGCATCCTATGCATAATGAACATGGGCTATACAAAATTGCTCCTCTGGTCGATCAAACCTTGAGCTTCTACAATTTACCTCTTCTAGTAGCCCTAGTGTCCTTCCTAATGTCGACACTTAGGGTATACTTGGTCCACTTTCTTGCTACCTTCGAAAATTCCACAAGTGTCCAATACAAATGTCCAATTTGGACCTCTAAATCCACTAGCAAACCAACATCAATAAGAGGATATACATACCTATGTCTTGCAACCCCCTGTTGCTCTTATTGTCCTCAGGTTTTGTGCAACTTTGAGGTCTAGTTAGGGCACACCAACAACCCTAAAAACAACTCTAAACCTCCCTTAACTACATGTGTTCTCCTCCCTAAGATTGCGTTGGTCCTTCTCCTTTTACGGCTTGGTGTGAATGCTGCTCCTAGGCCTCTCGGCCCTATCCAAAGGAGACATTACCTACTGCAAATATATAGAACCCTGCGGCCCTAAACTCAAACAAACAAACACCATAGTTGTGCCCATAATTACCCACCTGCTACTCCAAAGTTTGCGGCCTTATCAAGAGAGATATGTGCACCAAAGATGTTCAAGAAGATACCAATGTCATGTCCTCCTTGCCTTCGTCTTGTTGCCTCAGATCTGTGCAAACTTTAGAGCTCTCCTTGATGTGTATTTGCACTTTTGGATGTATCTCTCATCCTCAAACTCTCATTTATTTATATGCCTCCATGGGTGCCAATGAACTTCCCTTGTGGTACTCTAATACACCAAGCTAACCTACTCTAGATGCCACAAAACCCACCAACAATACAAATAGATTCATATCTTATGACGTAGACCTCCGATTTGAGTGATTTTTGTTGCCTCTTGCTCATCAAGGGGTCCTAACACCTCGAGGTTTCAAATCACTCAAACACCTTGTGGTTTCACACCCTCAAGCTTGGGTGCAAAGTCCACACCTTGGGTTCTAAGTCCACAAACCATTTTTGTGGCGCTCCTTCCTCCAAACCCCGAATGCTAGGGCTTGAAGTACCTCCCAAGCTACCAAACTCAACAGGGTGTGAATTAACTATTCCCCTCCACTAGACTTTTTGTGCAGAATGGATCTCTACTCGATGTCTATTCAACTTCAATGAGTTTCCTCAATGTGATGCTCACTACAATTAGGGTTTTTGGGGTATTCAACAGATGGATAAATCCTTGCATAGATTTGTTGATGGTCTCTAGATTATATTAGAATTTGACCTTTGGCTCTAATACCACTTATTAGTATTCAGAGACAACATAGTAGAAAATAATGGTTACAATCACACATAACCATGATTTACTTTGGAAAAACCCAACGGGGAAAACAAACCAACAATAAATCTATTATTATCCTTGACTTAAACATAGCCAAATCAGTGAATATCTTGGTTGCAACCAAATGAACCTTCACATCTCAACTTTGACACATTACAATGGAGAATCTCCAAGCCTTTTAAAAACTTCATCATATGTAATACCACGGGCCACCAATACTAGGTTCCCAATACCTAACATTTTGGATGTCATAATTGGATCCATACATATTGTCATTATATTAGATATAGAAATATCTTATTGATATATGAATATATTGGATTTGGATTTAGCTTATTAATAGTTATGGTGAATTGATTTTGTGTTTTCAATGTAAAGAATATAGAAGGAAAAAAAAACAGATATTATTAAATTTTGTTTTATTAATGCAATTTATTTATCTTTAAAAAAAAATTAATAAAAATAAATAAATAAATTAACATTATATTATTATTATTGTTATTTTTTTTTATCAGTGTTAACCATATACATAAATACATTCAATAGAGTATATCACAACAATATTTAGTGTTATTTTTAATTATTCTCTATTTTTTGAAATTTCTTGCCTCTACAAACAAGTCACGAGCAAAGCCTTTTCAAATCATGAGAAATGTCTAACAATCTTCGCAAACCCACTTTGTCATAATTCAAATTATGTTTAAAACATATTGCACCTATTGCATAGCAAAGAGGGGGAATTATTTAGATAGGGCCCAATAGTTGCAAGGGAAATTGTAGGAATGGGATTTGCATTCAACGTTTACAATTAATGCTCATGGATTTTAACTTGGAAAGGTAATCAAGAGTTAGAATTTCCTACATATCATGCAGATTTGAAAATTTTCAAGTCTTATCCATTTCACATGTCAAACCAGCCATGCATAAGTCTATTGACCATTCTGGTGGGCTTGCAAGAGAGCAGAGGAAAGATCTTATTTCACATTGGAAGGATACTCTTTCTTAGACATTAAGGCACCTTAGCTAAAGAATAGCATCCTTGAGTTGGACATAAAGACCCTTACGAAATCCTAGTTAGATGAATGTCAAATTATTTATTTAAAACAAATATTTTTAGTTATTAAACTAAATAATTTGGTATTTTTATTAATATGCCCTTGTAAGACATCATAAAGCCTATAATTGTGGCGATTAATATTAAATTAACATTCACATGTCTTAGAAAATAAATAATCTAATAGTGATAATTAAATTGCAATATAGTACATCTCGGGGGCCTATATTATATAAAAGTGAAGTGTATATTAAAATTTTAATTCAAATGTATTTTAACAGCCACATCAACCTACAGATATATATTCAAGCATTCTTGTACACTTGTAATTCACAATTTTCATGAAATACTTCACTTTCCTATTCTTTCTAAATTGTAATTTTTAGTGATTATAATACTAAATTAATTTATATTTCCTCTTCTGTTTTAGTATCTACTATTCTTGGAGGAAAGAGTTACAAAGAGAGAAACCAAATTCATAGGGAAATAAATTAGTTAAGTGAGGAATATCATTTTCATAAATATAATTCATAATTTATTGTTATTATTCATTGCGCTGAAATGCTCATTCTACAGTGTAGTATTTCTGTTAATTATTAAAATTGAAATTTTATTATATTGACTAAAAAAATATTTTAAAAATCTAAAAACGAAATAAATAAATAATAATTATATAAATTATATCTTAAAATTCTAAAAACGAAATAAATAATATTAATTATATAAATATTTACAATGTTTACTCCTAAACAAATTTACACATTAAAAAATTAAATCCCTCTCAAATTACACATTTAAAAATTTGGATCCCTATCAATTCATATTAATCCATTAAATAAATCATATTAATTATCTTTTATTTAATTTTCATAATTTTAATCAACAAATATAAAAAATATGAATTAATTGTTTTTCCATCTAATGTCAACCTTAAAAAATAAAATAACACCTTCATTCGTGATAGATCGTTTTTGGATACATTGAAAAGTATTCTATGAGGACGGGGGGATCAGTATGAAGCACCAACATATTCTTATCTCAATATTCACATATGGACATGTGTTATTTTGCATTGTTTAAGGCTGAAGAATAACCTATTCTTGTGGTTGTTTCCTTTTATTTATTTATATATATATTTGGTTTTTTTCTGGGTTAATTAAAATAAAAATAATTTTTATTAATATATTATATAATTTTTTTTTAATTTTTTATTATGTATTTTTATTAAGTTTGATAGATTTTTTTTATCAATTATAAAGCAAATTTATACAATATAAATTGGTTAGGTGGTTTCAATTGGTATGGTGGGAAACCAAATATGTTGACCACTTATCCGCATTGTATGCCATCAGAAACACAAAAATTTCACTCTCTATCTAAACTATATAAGTCTCAGATTCTTGTCCATAATCTAGAGATTTACATACATATATATTTGCATAAGGAAATGTAAAGGCTATTCACATATATAAACAAAACCATAAAAGTAGACTAGCTAGTCATGCTGCTTAGCAGAAGCAGACTCCACAAGTGTTGGATCTTTGGCATTCATCCCTGACATCTCTGTTTGGACCAGGATACGAGGCAGGTGCCTCTCAATTCGGCCAAGTCGAACATCCTGTTTGTGTAGTTGGAATTGCACCTTCTGGAATTCCTGTTTGTAATTCAGCATGCCTTGGACAATGACAACCATGCCCATCGAAATTTGTTCCATAGCCTTACCCATCAGACTTTTCATCAACCAGTACAGGTAGAGGGATTGTTTGAATTGAGTGATTCTACCCCTCGTGTTTCCAAGATTCGGGACAAGGGTTCTCCAATCCTCCATTTTTGTGTCTGTCTTACTCTCTTGTTTCACTTCTTCTTCCCAATCCTCTAGCAGTTTATGAATTTCCCCATTAGTGCCTTCACAATAGGCAAATGTCGCTTCACTTATAAGCCTTTCAATAGATTTCCTGCCTTTGTGTCCCTCTGATGTGCCCGGTTCTGTGTCCATCCTAGTCGCTTGGGCTCTCCTTCCACGACCACACGTTTTTGCAAGACGTCCCATGGTTTTTTTGACCCAACCCTATTCATTGCAACAAACCATAATCCAGTTACAATTCAACAAAATTCGACAGGGAGCTTTCACACAGGTGGTAGGATTATTGCGCACCAACCCGCCTTCCTCGGACCCTCCACTGTCAGTAGCAGTGCCCGACCTTTCAAGGTCACAGGTTGGTGCCAACCCACAACCAACACCAGCGGATACACTTCGCCTAAGACACCTCCTCTCAACCTCAATTCAGTTTGTTTCTTCTCCTCGGTTCCAGTTTGCTAAACACCGCCACTTACCAACTCTCTGCCAACTTTGGCTAGCATACCCTTTACCCTCTGCCCAGGATGCGAGAGGGGGACCCGACCCAATCATCCACCCATCCCTAAGCCCCATGACGTTGCCATCTTCAATCTGTCTGCCATAGCCAATGCCACTCCCTTGCCAAACTTCCTGTCAGTAATTCTTAACCTTCTCCCTCATGCCGAGGTTGCAACCTACCTCTCTGTGGCTACGCATGGACCTAAAGAAGAGGCTACCACCCAGCATGCAGATGGGCTGGCCAACTCTACCCCCAAGGTTCATCTCCCTAGCTTTACCAGCAAGACTCCTACTAACTGCAAAACTAGGCCCTCTATCCAGTGCCAATAGAATTCCCATACGAGAAAGGAGAACTTCAAAGCAAAGTGAAATAGATAGTATACCAAATGGGTGTGAGAGACAGACATAGAACCAAGCATATGCCACCAGCGTACGCGCCCAACACTTCTCAATTTTGTAGGTCTCCCCTATAATTCCTCCCCTCCCCCAAACGAAAACCAGAGAAGGTCAACATTACGAGATCTGAGATATATCTGAGTACATACTCGTTACCCTTCACGCACAGTCAGTAGGCTTGTTGCAGTTGGTGGCGCTAGAGACCTTGCCCGTTGCACCAATCTCCATGCCCGCAAACGTTACGATCAACACCAACCTTCCCTCCTTCTCTGTTACTAAAACCAATGCTCCCTTTACTTCCGCTGTCACCTTTCCCATATACACTGCGTGCCATCATGCAAGGTTCCACCGCACCCATCGCCTCGAGCATGTCGGGGACAATGGTACTGTACGCTGTTGTACAAACCATTATTCCCTTGGTTGAGTGCTTAAGTGCCAGCTTGCACCCCGATCGAGGTTTTTGATTATGTAAATCTATTCTATCATGACTTAAATTTTTTTTAAGATTATTTTTTTATAATTACTTAGTGATATATAATTTTAAATTTATTTATTTGGGTTTTCTTTATTATATTGTAATATTTTTTATTCTTTATTCTCTTCCTGATTCTATAAATATATATATTCTATTTCTATTTTTAATAAAATTATATATAATTTATTATAGCAATTTGATGTTTGTTTTATTCTTAATTTTTTGCTATTTTGGCCTTCTCATTTTTTTTTTTTTTTTTTTCTTTTGACTTTTATTATACATGTAGTCGGAAGGTATATGGATTAATTTTTCCTTATCATAGTTTTTCTTTGAGTGTACATTAGTTTTGGCTAAAAAATTATGCACTACTATTTTTATATTATTAAATTTATTTTTTTGTAAAGTGATTTGTTGAGTCTTATTATGGTTTTTTTAGTTACTCCATTTTATTAGTTATAATTTTTTTTTTTTTTAGCTTTCTATTTTTTTTTTATTTTTTATATTATTTCCATTTTCATGACTTACTGTTTTTTTATCAATTTTTTCAATTTAAAATGACTTATTATCTTTTTCTTTTTTTGTAAACTTGGTGGGACTACATCTTCATCATGTCCAATATCACCTCGATCCGGGCTGAGAATTGAACTTTGACTTCACATCAAGGCGTCTTAATAGAGCACCCAATCTCCGTCTATCCAAGATCATGCGGACGACTTACTATATTATTAAAAACACATTTTAATAAATTTTATTAGTTGTTTTATTTTTATGATGAAATCTTTATTTTCTTATTGTTTTTTAGTTCAATTAAGCTATATTTAAATTAAGTCCGTAGGTGCTAGCTACCATGTACCCCTTGTTATTATTATTTTAACTTTCAGTTTTTACAATATTTGATTTTTTGAGTTTTTTATAATTTAAGTTTTTTTTTTTTCATTTACTCTATAACTTCTAGTTTTGGATTTAGGTGTTGCATCTATACTATATAATGTTTCTAATGGATCACTTTTGGATTTAGGCATTGCATCTCTACTATATAATGTTTCTCTACTATATAATGTTTCTAAATGCATAGACCTCAATAAACCTATATGATTTATTCAAAAGAGAATTTAAAGAAACATATTCTTATCTCAATATTAAGATATGGACAATGTGTTATTTTGACATTGTTTAACACTATTCAATATTAGTTTAATTTTATTATGTTTTTTATTTTATTTTTGATGATTGGTTCACCCAAAATGTGGGACGGGTTATAATTTTTTCGCAGTTTATCATGTTTATCATGTTAGTGCATGTATTATCATACATTTCACATAGCAATTTATCATGATACTTCATGTATTATCATACATTTCACATTAGTAAGATGTAGTAGCATTAAATGAGGTCTATAAGTGATAGCCATTTTATGGTTGTTTTATGTGCAAAACACAAAATTCATCTATAAAAAAAACAAAAGAAATGACATACCACCACATGGATCTTGTTAAATTTGAATTTAAAATTGAATATGCTACTTACCTTTTAGATAATTGTTATCCTACATTATGTATAGCAACATTAATTGATGTATGCATTATTTATATATAATAATTTAGGGATTGTCAAACCAGGAGGTAACTCCTAAAATGAAATTATGTTATTTATTTAGGTTGTTCATTATTATATACAAGAGGGAGTGACTGTTCAGTTCATCTCCCGATGACTCTCCATTTCCACTATTATTTATTTACACTAATTACAGTTGTTCACCCAATCCCTATGATTAGGTGTCAACATTCCCCCCTTAATCGGGATGTTGGTGAGTCCAAGCATCGTTTCGAATCTTTCAAGCTTTTCTCTTCCAAGCGCTTTGGTGAACATGTCTGCAATCTGCTCATTAGTGGAACAATGGAAAAGATGGATTGTTTTGGCCTCAACATGATGTCGAATAAGATGATATTTTGTATTGATGTGCTTCGTTTGATCATGGAACTTTGGGTTATTGGCCAAATTTATTAACGAGGTATTGTCAATCATGAGTGGAGTCAATGTTACATGTTTTACCTGCAAATCTTCCAGAATTTTCCTGAGCCACACAATTTCTTTTGTTGCCTCAGCTGCTGCCACATATTCTACCTCCGTTGTGGAATCTGTTGGAATTAATTGTTTGCATGATCTCCAGGAGACATCTCCTAATCCAAGACTCATAACATAACCCGAAGTAGATACCCTAGTTTATTTGTCTCCATCGAAGTCTGAATCAGAGTATCCAATCAAGCTTAAGTCGCCCACTTATGTATACTTGATTCCAAAGTCTTGAGTTCCCTTCAAGTACTTTAGAACTCTTTTTGCAGCAAACTTATGTCCCTCACAAGGCTTTTGCATAAACCTGGAGAGGATTCAAACAACAAACGAAATGTTTGCTCTGGTAGTAGTCATGTAGTTGAGACTTCCTATAAGCTGTCTATACTTTTTTGCATCCTCAAATTCTTTTCCTTCAATAGATGTGAGCTTTAATTTTTGTTCCATTGGAGTAGTCAGAGGATTGCATTTAGTCATGCCACACCTATTCAACAAATCTCCAGTGTACTTCTTTTCAGAAAGGAATATGGACTTCAAATGTTGAGTTACTTCAATACCAAGATAGTAATGAACATAGCCCAAATCAGTCATTTCAAAACCTTTCCTCAATTCCTTCTTTATGGATGCAATGTAGGTCTCATTGTTCCCTGTCATCAAAAGATCATCTACATATACCACAATATATACAATTGTTTTGTCAACCTTCTTAATAAACAAAGTTGCATCATCAAGATCATAATGTTTGAAATTGAGTTTTAGAAGATGCCCAGTTAGTTTTTCATACCAGGCTCGCGGTGCTTGTTTGAGGCCATACAAGGATTTCACAAGTTTTCATACTTTATGTTCGTGTCCTTTTATAGCAAATCCTTCAAGCTGGGACATAAAAACATTCTCTTTTAGATATCATTCAAGAAAGCAGTTTTTACATCCATTTGATGGAATTTCCAACCGTTCTGAGTTGCTAGGGCAAAGAGTGTCCGGATGGTAGCCCATTTTGCTGTGTGGGAAAAAGTCTCTTCATAATTGACCCCTTCTTTCTGTGAAAAATCTTTTGCCACACGCCTAGCTTTGTGCTTGTCAAGTGAGTCATCAGCTTTATACTTGTTCTTGTAGACCCACTTGCAGCCAATTGGTTTGGTTCCAAATGGAGGATCAACCAGCTTCCAAGTGTCGTTCTTTATGAGGGCATCATACTCCTTTTGCATTGTTTCTTTCCATTCATCATGAGAAGCAACTTCTTTAAAGGATGTTGGTTCAAAATCTGTAGACAAGTTCAATTCACAATCATAAGAAACATCCATATCAACAGGTGAATTAGAGTCATCTACATCACCTCCATTTTGTCGGTTTGAATTTCT